>JXXA01004271.1:0-7500 GCA_000956255.1 Anopheles punctulatus | reverse complement strand
ACACTACACATATGCACCGTGTAAAAGAAACATAAAATGAAATAAGCAACACGCACAAGATAATGGAAACAATAGAAACCTTTCTACTCATAGCATACAAATAAAAACTGTGAGCATGCCCATTTTGCATGCAGTGATCGTAAAAAAAAGTGAAAGCAGTTCACTTACCGTAACATTAGATTTGATTATAGTGTACAAAACAGTTTTAGTCATTCTAATAATGTTACTTTGCGTAACCAGAACATTTATTTTAATAAATCAGAAAAGCATCTAGTCATTATAGCCGCATAATATAATTATGCGATCCATAAGCAATATTTATGTTATGTAAAAAAAAATCATGAACGCTACACTATCACATTGAAAGCACTCCGCGTAATTATTTACTGCTTCTTAGAGTTAGAAATAGATTTCGCATCATTACAGTGCCCATTTGTAGGACAGAAATATACGAGTACATTGCGATGATAATGATTCAAAATATACAAAAAAAATAATTTCACCATTATGAAACATTGCTGGATCGTTACATGCATGTATCGTGGAAAAACTAACACCTACTACCCAAATGAGCGACACTCTGAGTAACACTGCTGATCCTGTGATCATCTAGGGTCGAGGTTAGTTCAAACAAAATGCGACTCAGCACACTGTCACGTAACAGAAGGAAACGATTATACATACAACTGTCGCCAGATATATACACAAACGCGTGTACATGTGAGTGACACGTATGACTTCTTCTACATCAAAGGAATGAAAAAAAAATAATACAACACATACACCACATCTAACACGCCAACAAAGTGGATAAATTCACCATCACCATAATCAACCAAACGATGTTTAAGTGAAAAAGATGCGAAACAAGAAAGATGTAAAACGTTAAATGAGCGTAAGTACAGAGATTTAGAAAGAGAGAGAAAGAGCGAGAAAGAGAGAGAGAGAGTAACAAATACGGGTAAAAATCGGAAGAAAAAAGTTTTGATAAAAAAGGGCACGCAATCGACATTTGGTAGATGTTTAAGTAGTAGTACACTAACAATGTTTACCTTGACCCGCTGCAGATCAATTGGACTCATAATCGTTCCCTGGAAAAACTCCACGGTGGTGAAGTGACGTTTGAACAGACCTTCCAGCTCCAGATCGGGTGGTTTACTTTAATTAGTCGTACATGGGCCAACGGGCACATATTATTAGCAGTTTAGGGTTTATTGTGCGTTCAATACGATCCATTTACGATCGCACAATCCACATTGAATCGTTTGATAGTTTGCATTCATGCACGAATCGCAATATAGCAGGTGATAACGCACCAGCGCGTGCCAGAGGCAATAAGAGTTGTGTTCGTTATGGGTAGTGAGCAATGCGAATTTAATTTATGATAGAATTTTTCATTCCCCCAATGCAAAAGATCATAGCGGGAAAGGGGTACGGGGGGGTGGCAAAAATTGTTTTCGGGTTAATTAACACGCATTTACAAAGAGAGCAGGTTCATAACGCAGAGCGAGCAAGAGGGGAAGGAGCAATTAGTGCGTGTTTCGAATAAAGCGCAAAAATAGAAATAGAAAGAAAAGACACATATGTGATTAGTCACGGATTAGATGGCATTCGGTAACGGAAGTGAACCGTTACCAGATGTTTGGATGATGTTTTAATTCTTGATTTGCATGTTTAAGGGAACATAAAGTAATGACTTTTTTTTTGTTGGTATCAATTATAATATTAAAAAGCGACTACACTTCTGCGTCCGCTAGTCATGTTACGCGCAATGGTAAAACATTGCTGCTACCGATTTGGTCTTGCACGAGCATTGTCGTATGACGCGTTGACTTTGTTATAGCATCGTTACTTCTAGTTTTACCTCTTGACACGAGCTGCTCCGAGTCGGAATGAATCAGGTAGTGTAAGTATATTTATCGATAAAATTAGCAAATGCAAATTTCAAGTAATACCAAAATAGAATACAAAGCGAATAATCAAAAGTTTTGTTTAAAACCAAATGTACATACAGCGTATAAAAATGTAGTAAGTAAATGTATATGATACGAATTGGCATTCCATAAATAATAACGTAAATAACATTCGAAAACCGAAAACCGAAGAGATGCTGCTGCTTCAGCGAGCCGCGATAAGGAATAGTTGTAAAATGGTGGAAACGTGAAAAACAGTTACTTGATACGACGAAAACGAAACGAAAACGAAAACAAAAATTCAAAGAACAATGGAAAACGAGCCGCCGAGAGCAGGTAACGAAAGAACGAAACACTGATTAGATAGAATATTGAACGAATAAGATTCGAAAACGTTGTCTAAAATTGTACCATGCGCAAGCACGATGATGGCATTAATAGCGCGGCAGTTGTTCGTTATCCGCGTGCCTGTACCTGGCCAAGCATGTTGCCATCACCGAAGTTAGAGTATTGTAAATACTGAACGTGGAGCTTAATATAGGTATAAGAAAGAAAAACGAAATTGCACATTATAGCTGTGTCGTTAATTAACGCTATCTACACGGAAGGCTAATTAATTCGAGTTCAACATTAGAGAGCGATAATACTGCACTAACTTACTAGCGATACTTGCTACTAGCGAGTGTGGCGCTCAGCTAAAAAGCTTCGTTTTTTTTTTGTTTTTTTGTTCTGGTTGCGATTGAGCGATTGCCTTTGCCAGGATAGACGGAAGATCGAGTCCCTCGAGTCCCTAAGCCAGCTATCATAAGATCATACGAGCGATTGGGTTATTCACTTTACCCTGTCTGGTTTAACGTGCTGCAACTTCGCCAGGTGACTGCTGCCAATGTTTAACTTACAGCCGCGTAGCCGGACACTAGTTACACGATACAATGGCTATCTGGCGAGATCACTTTGCTAGTGGGAGAGGGGGATGGGGCCACGAGAACTCAGCTGTGGGCCACTGTCTGCGACACAACATACGCAAGCCTTTCACCGGAAGCCCACGGCCCGAATGTGTGCGAAGGCAGGTAGGTGCGAGAAAATGGGTTGGTGTTGAGTAATCGGACAACGGTGATACATTGAAAGAGTGTTTTGCTGATAATGTTCACAGAAAAATTCTTTTAAAAGGAAAGTAAAGCTCTATTTGATGGTTTGTTGTGGTAAGTTCTGTTAGGATGTTTTTTTTTTTTTTTGGTTGATGGAAATCGTTTTTGAAGCGAAGTTATACTTGTTTGTACGTTTAGGTAATAGTAAACAAAATGTCTGTTGGAGGTTGTTTGAATCGTTTTTCGATAGTTTTAGTTTGTTAAAATCTGTATGCATATACCTTAACTCGTTCCAAATCGACCGCATTCATCATAGTTCCCTGAAAAAACTCCACCGTTGTGTAATGACGCTTCAAGAGACCTTCGAGTTCCAGATCAGGCTCCTTTCTACATTGATATTCGTACAGGTATTTTTCATCAGTTATCAATAACAGTAAAATGGTAAGAGAAACATTGTGATTATGCTTAAATGTATGATAAGAATCAAAAGACGAAAAAGGATCAAACAAATTGCGATTTGCCTTGGTAAAGAAAAAAGTGGTCTAATGGAATGAAAAGAATAAAATTAAACAAAAAAAAACCGTGACGGAACAATGCGTATGCTTACCCACTGTACTGTACAGCATACAGCGCTAAAAACTATAATGATGATATGTTGATGGAATAGAACATAAAAGCTAAACCTCTGTTTGTAGTGCTGCGTAGCATTGAAAATCGATTATACTTATCGTTTTTGGATTCATCTTTAGTTTTAATATTATAATTGATGAGCGTTACTATATGTCGTTCGAAAAAAAATAAAACATACTAATAAAACGAAGAGAACGTAAACTTTGCTCGGTACCGGATGGTTCCAAACTTACTGCGCCAGATGCGCGTCACGTCACAACTCAACTCAAACGAAAGATTTATGTTGTAGCGAAAGTAAGATTACTGGCAGCGGTTACTTACCGATGTAAAAATACCACTTCCACGTCGACATCCTCGCGATCTTCATGTAAAAAGTCCTTCAGGAAATGCGACACCGATTCGTATGTTATGTGCCCGCACACCACGATATGTCTATTCAGATATTGGGCATCGATTTATCGCACCACAGCACCACAGCACCACGATACAGTACGCACACGCGAATCCGGAGCACCATCGTAGCAACAACGTCAACATTGCACCCACATGCCGATTCGGTACGGGTTGGACCGTGTAGGTGCCGGCCATCGTGCAGGAACCGAAACACCAGGATGATTGATGTCGCCGTTTTGCGCACACACGCAACAAGCGTGATCGTTGTGGCGGGATGATAAAGACACGCGAAGAAGAAAGAAAACATATGTTAGCAACACAGCTCACGGACTCGTTTCGCGATAAACTCCAGGAAACAGAACAAAACAGACAAAACAACTGAAACGTATAATAAAGGTGACGTTTTGTCATGAGATCGCCACTGATTCTGGCCGGATAGAAACACGCAGGCTTTGGCTAGCTGGACGCGTACGGCTAGAAGTGCCAGCGAATCTTTTAGCACCGTCATGTAACGTACACCTGATGGTACCGAAGCGAACCGAAACCTTAATGCTACCAGCTGCCTGCGCCTGCGTGCGTCTCGGGAAATTGGGATGGGAGGGAAAAGTTTGAAGATCGAGACAAGCGTAAAACAATGTCTCCGTTAACAGGAAAGCAAAGAAAACCAAGAACAAGGGAGTTAGAGGATACATTTCGAAGTAACGTTAGAGGGAACTCATACGAACAGAAAACACATTGCGATAACAAATGGGAAAACACGGTACGACGAGTTTACGATACGATACGAGCTTCCAAATACGGTTGATTGCGAATTACAAAATTGTTTGGTGAAATAAAAAAAAATGAAAGATGATGTTAGAATGAAACGGGAAGAACGAAACAAGAATGAAGATTATAAACAATGAGAAAATGATACACTGTTGTTGGATAGGAATGTAAGTCCAAACCAGAAACGTATTGGACGAAACGGGTTTTCATGCAAATAGAGACGATCACAAGATGTCGAAAACTAAAGAGATATAGCGAAGACGAAGAGTGTTTTGTTTTGTTGTAAACAAAAAAAAACGATAATAATAACGGGAAGTTTAGGATTTCGACGACAGGGGATACAAAGTAAAACGGCAACAATTCAAAGAGGCATCGTCATTGATACAATTATCAAAGTTAATATCACCGGCGGCCAACGACAGGGCGGCCAAACGGAACACTTGACATTGACACAGAATAATGCACATCTAACGATAAGGAAAGGTTTTAATGAACCGTATCGGTTTCCTATCCAACACGTATTGCCATATAGCTAACACGGTACACATACAGCAGGAGCCGTGCTCACACACAGTGAGCAAGATGAAGGCAACGTCAAAAAATAGGTACACGATTATTTTTAGACATCATAAAATAGTGTTTCAGAAACATAGAAAGAGACACAGTTAGAAAAAAACGCAGCGGGCAGGGAAATAGTAAGATCGAGAATATCAAGTGAGAGAGAGATAGAGAGTGAAAGAGAGAGAGAAAGAGAGAGAGATAAAGAGAGAGGGAGACGTTGACGACGTTGTACAAAGTATTGCGTTAATAGAAGGAAGAGAGACATTTTTTTATACTTTTGCGCGATCTAGTTCTTACAATAGCAGTTATTGTTTTGCTTATTCTTTCCGCGAAAAAAAAAGAAAACAAACGTATGAATTACACGGCTTTGCGGTTTCGAAGGTATGCAGTCCCTTACGACGTAGTTAGACGGTTTTCTATACTGTTTGATGAAGAGGAGAGAAAGCACTATATGATTCGAGCACCGAAAACAAACGTACAACACGACGTGCCATATCTCGTTCCGAAGCAATGCGATTTCGCTCGGATCATAGCTAACTAAGGTACATACACTACATTATATACATAATATTAATATATACAGGTGTGTTGGATACGTGCAGAACTACGGGCATGAATCGTACAGCAGGAATCTTACATACTAGATACGTTCACAACTATCAACTACTGGTGTGATCGATTACTGTAGCGGGATGGTGCAGCCTAGCGTATACAGTGTAACATGTGCGGATAGAAATTTGTTGTTTTCTTCTTGTTGTCGTTTTTGCATGACTACAGTAATAGTAGAGCAGACGTAATGAGGAAACAACGCTACGTACAAATTTACTGAAAAATAAAAACAATTATTACGAACACGGTTGCATGCAAATCCGTCGCAACGTATCAGAAGCGGTGGTATCATCATTATCATTATCTTTCCATATGCCGTATTAGCGTGTGTGTAAGTGTGTGAGTATTGATGTATCATCGAGTTGTCAAGGCGGCCAACGCCAGTGTTGTTTAGCATTGCGCCAGGTACACTGAATGTCGATTTTTTGATCGTCTAGATTTCGTGATTGTCATTCGTGTTCAAACGTCGTTACGTTTGAAATAGTGCCATAGTGCACCAACTTTATAGCAAACCCGATTTGTTTAAACTTATTCGACTAAAAAATTGTTAACAGAACTTGCTGTTGGAAGTTTTCTCTTCAGTTACACACATTGGCTTAAATTTCTGCAAAAAATTGAATGTAAAAAAAATGAAATTGAATTTGATTTCCTACACTATTCTGTTCGGCTCGATGCGATATTCAATCGTTAAACGTTGTCGTCATGCTTTTGTGTCTTACCACAATCAAATCGTTGCTACGGACTGGTACGGGTGTAGTTGGACAAAAGCGGAAGTCACACTATTCAAACTTTACCATACTACTTCGACTGGTAGAGATGAAGCTGATGCTTCAACGCGCTACTTATAGCTGGTTATGTTTTAGCCTTGCCACGCATTTTCATTTATTCTACCGATACACGTCTAGTTTGAGGAGTTTTTTATTCAACATGGATAAACGCAGCATGCATTTTCCGCATTAACGTTATCCCTGGTGTTTTGAATGCTCTTAGCGTTTGATTTTGTTTTTAATTTCACATTGCATACAATAAAACACAAATGGGAAAAAGTTTAGCGACAAACGGCGTTACTAACGTCGAATTATTGACTGAGAACCGTACTGTGGCCAAAGGGAAATATATTCATCAAACCAGTTAATTACTTCGGTTTTACTGACAAAAAAAAACAAACTTTTAACAACAAATTCAACGTACTTCGTTCTAGAAACATCAAGCATAAAAAACATTACATACAAAGTTAACAGCTTCAGTGTACGTTTCCTCATCAGGATAAAGAACACAAGGATGTTCAAAAACACGAATACCAAGACAATGGAGATGATAGAACACTAAGAACTTAATTCAATCGTGCATTAATTCCTATGGTGGAATCATTCGCAGTAGAGCTTCGATACGAGATGAGGACTAGCCAGAGTATATGTGTATATAATGTATATATATATATGTGCATATTGACACACATGCAATTATCGCATATGTGTATATGCACATATATTTGTTTTGTATGAAACATATATACCGTTGTACCCCAAGCACTAAAA
>JXXA01004270.1:0-20106 GCA_000956255.1 Anopheles punctulatus | reverse complement strand
GAGAGAAAGAGAGAAAAAGAGAGAGAAAGCGAGAGAGAGCGCGCGCCAGGAAGCCACATTTTCTGCGAGCTTCTAAAAGCATATTTTCAACGAAACATTTACAGCTTCTGAACTACGGGTAACATTCCTGCTAGTCAAATCCAGCTTCAAAGCCAGCTTTGATAGACAGTGATTTATGGAGAAGGGACGCACGCCCTGGCTTTAAAGCCGTTTGTGCTCTAAAAACACACACACACACACACACAAACCAGCGCGTGGATTAGATCGTGAATAAAGCGATTCGAATAATGCCGAACCGCAAAGACACTGCTGGTGGATGAGGGAAGCCGGTTTTCGAACCTAACCTAACCTTGACTCCAAAAAGGGCTTTAAAATGCATTACTTCACCCGGCTCCACGGTACCGCAGCCGCGTGTTTCGTGATTGATTTCGGGATTTTCATTTGACTGACTCCCGCTTCCCACCCTGGGTGTTATTTACAATCCAAACGGTGGAACGTGGGGCCGCGCGCGGAACGCCAGCGATTTGATTGTATGCTGGCAGCCGAAAAAGCCATTTCCAGTTTTCGGTCGGAGCGTCATAAAATCGTCATAAATTTCGCCAAAACCTCGCCCAACCGCCCGAGCCGGCGCCATACGAGCGCGTTCCGACGTAACCGGCAACGGTTTACGGTTGTAAAATATGTTTTTAAATCATTCATCTCATTACCGCGCTGCAGCCGTTCCTGTCGCCGGCCGCTTGCATTCTCATCCTTGCTTGGTTCCCGCAGGACCAAAGCAACGGCAGCGCCAAAGGACGCTGTGGGCACGCTATAATTGCAGGACGCGACGTTGCTTACCGGCGTCAAACTCATGCTCCCGAAGTCAACATGGCGAGAGAGCATTTCTGGGGAGCCACACATTTTGGAGAGCTTCGAAAATGATTATGACTGTGATTACAGTGGCTTTTATATTGAAATTAAATTATTCACCTTCACCACCGCAGCACGGTGCGGTGTCTTAATGAAAACTTTGTCACAATAGGCATTATTAATTTAATGTAAATGAATTACGACAATTCCCCACCGGTCGCGGCCACCGCAGCACGGACCCTTCCGCGCACCGACCGGCATGTAATCCTGGAAATGAATTAGACTATCATCTTTAATGGTGGATGTTGAGACGCGTTGTCCTCCCTGCACTCGGAAGTGACAAGAAAATGGAAAACTTCGGGCGCACTTCGGGTCCCAAAGTTCAAAGTGGAGTGGAGTTTGCCAGCGCAAACCCGTTGCTCACCGGCACCGACTACTTGGATCATTTCACTCCATTAAACCCGTAAGCATACTTACAACCTCAACCCACCACAAGCGCACGGTCGTGTGTTCGCCCCAACCCCTCGGGTGTGTACTATGATCCACCCAAAAAACCCTGTTTTCATACGAACGTTCGCTCCGCTTTTGTACGCTCGTTCGTAGGTGTCACCGGCAGATAACGAACGTTTTGACTCCTTCACACACGCACACACGCACACACACACACGTGCGCGCTTTTCGGGCGCTCCTTTTCTCACTTTGCCACCCATGTTCACCCCGAAAAACCAAACCAAACGACTTCATTCGGTGTCCCTTCCCTGAAAGCAACCGAGTCCGTTTGGAACGTATTTATCTGTGTGTTTGGTGTCACGCAAAACGGCGTCGCCATTTTCGAAGGCTTACGCGAATGTTGCTCCTAATGAGATGACGAAGGAAAAGCGCTGGGGTGCGGCGGGGTACGGTGGGGCGGAGGGATTTGTTGAGTTGTTGAGTCGCCTGATGATGTGAACAACGGTCGCGAACGGTTCTGTACAGCCAATGGTGCAGGTGACACCAAAAACTCACCCTTCATTGCGTGAACGTGAGCAAGATGAGCGATGAGTAAGCGCGCGGCTCCCAAGAATGGTGAACACAACAGCACACCAGGGCAGAGCTACTGGAAACCCATTTTCCCCACCCCTGCCGCCTTTGTCCTTTGCGGGAACAATTGGATTTCCATTCAGCGCTTCCAACCGCCGGTTGGCCAGTTGCTCCCTTTAAGCTTTAATAGCGTCATGGTGTTTCGTGCATCGGTATATAAATTGTGTATTTAGCTGGTAAGTTATTTCTATCCTTTTTTTTCGGCCGCTGGGGCTGGGGTCAGGATTCAGATGTCTTCTTTAGGTGGTGCCATTGCGTGCGTGACAATGAGTCGTAATGACAGCCAAACGCATCGCACGCTTTATGAAGATCTCTTGATGGCACAATCGACCGCCTGAGTGTGTGTGTGCGTGTTTTTTTTTTAAGGGTTTTCTATATAAACATTTAGAGTTGCAATAAAAGTAAAATACACAAGCCTTCCTTCGTTCCATTCGCATCGACGTTTGCAATTTTAGTGCTCGATGGTAAACGATTCGTTCGCGCTTCTCCCCCCCCCCCCCCCCCACCCACACACACACACACACATCCATGCTCGCACGGATCATGCCAGACGTGAGGGCAGTAAATACTCGCACGATGAATCATGTTCCGTTAATTGACATGTTGATAGATCGTTTAAGTTGCCTAACATGAGAAGAAAACAGCACAACCTCGAGCGCTGCTGCTTCGGGATGCTTCGAGCGGCTTCGGCCGAGGTTTCCGGGAGTGATTGCGTGAACTGACACTGACACAGGAGAAAATCGAGAATCGGGAACCTGGAAAACCAATATAAAACAATTCCCTCCACCGCCACCACCCACTGGGACTGGGTCGGAATGCAAATGGCGCGATTGTGAATGTGCGCAACAGTTGGAATGAGACGGTGGAGCGCGCTTTACTTTCGAGCTGAGCCGATGCGATGCCACGGTGCGTGCGCAGGTAGGTCAAATATTAATTAACAAATTACGTCTATTTTTGGGCTGCTCCTAACCCGAGGTCCCAACACGTCTGCCGAGTTGCTGCGAGTCTACCGCTCCCACTCGTACATCTTCGATTCTTCACGGCCAATATACAAAGCTCCCCAGCCCTGGTGTGCCTTCGAGATTCCACAGCGCGAAAAATCCGACTCGGTATTATGATTAATGGTTTTCCGATGCCATGGACCCGGACCCGGCGAGAACGAACGCGTGCAAACGTGGCACGAATGATATTGATGGAGATTTTTCAAATTCCCCTTAAACAATGGGCACAGCCAGCGAGAGAGAGAGAGAGAGAGAAGCCTTCGCGGGTCGTCCGCCACCACCAGGGAGGGACTGTCCCACCGAACAGACAACAGCCTCCGGAGATGCATAGTTCCGAACACGACCGTTCTTGGGATCAGGTGTGCTGTGTCTGCGGACGGCACCGCAAGGGGAGAGGATGCTTCGAGTGGAGAGTACGTACCGAAGTGAGCAAGAACGAACAAAACAACTACAAGAGAAAAAAAAAACGATCAGTACAAACAACATAAACAAAAACATAACAGAGCACATGTATCTGGAAACCAGATATGGGCCCGGGGTTTATTTTTTGTGGCTCGTTTTGCCGGGAATGCCGTTCATTCGAACACCCTCACCTCCCATTCCCGGTGCGATGTTTTGCGTTATGAGAGCCCTCTCGAGATAGAGAGAGAGAGAGAGAGAGAGAGAGAGAGAGAGAGGGAGACGCGAGTTTGGATGAAAATCGTGTCTGATTGGAATGTTTTTCGATTTTCGTTTTTGCGATCAACAATTCACAGCGTTGAACGTTGCGGTGTACACGTGAAAAAAAAAACACACACACACACATCTCACATGAAGCTTCTGACCATTTGGAAAGGAATTTGAATATCACTGTGGGTGCGTAGTTTTGTTGCTGCTTCGGGGAAGCTTCTGGTGGATTAGGGACTCCGGTAAAAAAAATGGAAGAAAAAAACCCGTTCCGCTCCGGCACAACACAGCCGAGGTATGAAACTAATTAAGAAATTATCTCACTTTTATCATCTACGTCACGGCTGTCAAAAACACGGACGGACCGTCCGTACCGGCGGACGACGATCAAATCTCGGACTCGGGGAGTGGACTCCACCGATCGATCGATCCACACCGGTTTCGTACGTCCGTTTCGTCACACGGTGACGCACGTGCGCGCGCGCGTTTGCCGTTTGGCCGAGCGAAAACTCCAACTGACCCCGAAAAGCGCTGTCAAAATGGATTCATTCGTCTCAACCGAGTGACGCATGCGAATGGAAAACCGAAATCTGACAACTTACGACCGACTCCAAAGGTCTATCTGATCGGATCGTACATAAACCATTTGTCACATTCGTGCGTGCGTGTGTGCTGGCTGGAAAGGGAAACCTACACACACACACACACACACACACATGCACATAATGTTTACACCACTTCATGCGATCGGTTCCACCGTGTCTGCACACACAGAACGCGGCACCACGTGCCCGCCCGACGCAAGAACATGTCAGAATAATTTTCAAACAAACAAATAGCGTGTAAATTAATCACTTGCTTCAAAACGGCTCTCCCTTCGCACCCTCCCTGCAGCGAAAGCGCGAGCACACACTCGCGAGGGAAGCCCCAGCACTTAAGTGCAGCTTGTTTATCCGCGGCCACGCTCCAGAGACGGTACCCAGCGAGACTCATCATCCAACCATCCCGCCAGCCAGCCTACTTAACGCTTAACGTTCTTCGCGCCCCACACACCACAAGGTGCATGAAGTAACATGGCGCACTTGGATCATTTCGTGGTTTGCTCGTGCACCGTACATGACGTACCCGGTGAGATATGTCATCGAGTGGAAGCGAACCCTGTACTACACAGTTCTACACTTCTCAAGCAACAACAATACCAAGCCAGCAAACAAAGAAAAAAGAAAAGAATGCAAATTGAACTTCCCGTATGCAGACGCTCATTGTGGAATGTGTAAACGAAGATGAGTCTTGCCGATCACCTCACGTAAGGGAGATTTGTTTTTTTTTTTTGTTGTTGTTTGAATCGTAGTAGCGATTCACCTTCGCCTCCACCTCCCGACAGATGGTTTGTGCTTCTTCTCGCGCTGATGTGTAAAAAGGGGAAGAACATTTATCTCTTAATGGTTTTGGCGTTATTTAGCGATCCTCATTTAGATCGCTGCCCACAGATAGACCGGAGAGATGATGCAGTAAAGCCCACGGAGCTCCGAGTGAGGCACACGCGCACATGACGGATCGAAGAAAAGGCGCGCGCGCGCGCGCGCTCTCTCGCACACAACCACACACGCATACGCATGGTTCGAAAAAAGGATTATATTTCATGCTATTAGTGCCTTTGTTATTAGAATGGGAAGATGTTTTACAAGATAATCGCCATGAAACCGCAGGCGCAGTGGAAGCTAGAACTCGCTGGGGCCCCGTTCGAGATGACGTCTGCCGGGATGATTAAATTTCATACTTCATTGCGATACGCCTGCTTTGTTGACATTTCCAGGGGGCTGAAACGGGCCCGTAGTTTCGCTTTGTCCGGTACGGCTCTATCGATCTTGTGCGCTTACGGGGTAGTAGCCGGGCGATGTCTCTTCACTGCCAAACTACTGCAGCGTACAATGTTGATAACCCTCCTGAACGTTGCCGCCCGAAAGAAACGCTCGCATGCATTACGCGCCAATTGAGATCCCGCTTTGTTTCGATGGCACTTCATATTTTCCGCTGCCCGGCAGTCAATTGGTATCTTCCTTTTTAGAGAAAATAACAATTTGCATCGCTTGCCCGGGAGGGAAACCGGGAGTGTCCAAACCGGGCGCAAACCGCAGATCCAGCACGGAGGCTGAAGGACCGTAAAAGGAGATCACAATTGCAAGGCAAATAATTTATATCCATACCGAGGAAAATTTATGTACGCTCGCGCAACACTTCGGGTCAGGTGTGTGCATGTGTGAGTGGGAGAGCACGTTCGTTCGCTTTAGTGTGATTCGTGGAAATCCACAGCTACGGCAACGGTCGATACGGTATGGACGGTGTTATCGGGTGAAATCAATAAAAATATATAACACTCCCTTAAATCAAATTGCACGACTCCACTCACGACCTTTGTCCCATTCGCCCATCCACCAATATACCAGCGCGAACGGCATGAACGTGGAGCGAACCGCCATAAACCTCCACCAGCCCGAGACACCAGACTCACACGTGAATGGACGTCTTTCTCCCGTACACTCCACAACGGGCCAACGGGGCCAACGGGGCCAACGGGGCCAGAGCCCCGGACGGGTGAAGGGAACAAGTGAGTATGTGCGGAAAAATTAACAATCTCGATCTATTGTCTTCGCTCCGAGGAGGAACTTTGTTTCGTCCGTTTCGCTCGTGTTTTCAGTGGAAAATCGTGCCCGTTCCGACCCGCTCCCTCCCCCTCCCCACCCCTCGGACCACACCTTTGCGCGTAGCCGGGTGACACATCTGGGAAGCGCTCGGTCGGGCAGCGAATGCCAACCATTTTTTCGCTACATTCCGATCCGAAGCGATCGATCGCGTCCTGCCACTTGCTCGCTTAGCTTTGCAAAGAAGGGATTTCTATTTTCCTGTGATCGACATTTGGACGCTTACCGTGTAGGTTTATTCGTGGCAAAGCAAAGTAAATCGTACGACTCGCTCGGTGGTTGTGGTCCATTTCCCTATCGCAAGTGCATGCATGCATGCATGGTCGGCCGCCAGTTGCGCCTTTGCCAGCCCGAAACATGACAAAGATGATGATGATGATGATGATAATCATAAGCCGCAATTGAGAATGGTCTGGTGGCATTTTTTCCATACTGTACCGCCGCCACGGCTTTCGATGCCTTTCCTGTTATCTTCGAACCATCCTCCAACGGGTCCGTGACTGGCTGAAGTTAGGTAACGATTCGTTGCCTTTTCCATAAAGTTAACAACATATTATGTTTTTTTTTTTTTAGTTTTGTAAGCGGAGTCTGCGGTTCCTCTGCAAGCATCCACCACATTGGACACTGCAATAAAAGCAAGAGGATCCGCGCAATGTCAAATATTTGCATACGATTACTGCCATTACAAAGCAATAAGCAGCAGCCGCAGTAACAGCAGCAACAGCAGCGTATTTCGTTTTCCACCAGATAATAAATTATGTATTTCATGATTTTTATGAACCCCGTGCACCCCGTGCAGCCCTTCCGTTCGGCTTCACCGGCATAGGGAGTCATAGGTTCTGTGGCGGGTAACGAGTTACGAGTGTCGCCTGCATCTTTTTTGTGGCATCATAAGCACGATGCACGAGCACAATTTGCCAGACGGACATTACGCTGGCCGTCACGCTTCTCAGCGCTATAAAAGCGCTCCAAAGCGACTGTAGATGAGTCTAGCAATGTAATGCAATGTCGCAGCCGAAGTGAACTAACCCCTCTAGAAACGGCTACATTGAAGGTCTTCACATCGAACGTTCTCATCATTCCTGCAGCGCTCGATCGAATCAGTAAACATGATTAATAGTGCAAAATGCAATGTATCTCTGCGCTGTGTCTAGCACCAGCGATTGCCTTATAGAAAAATGGTCACACCCGTTACTGCGCCCTGCGCTCGGCGATTGCAACATTAAATAATTAAGACTTCAAAAACACACCATCGGCTTCCAACCGCGGGCGTCCTTCGAATGAAAAAAAAACCCGGACCCACCATAACTCTTACTCTCCTTTGGCGGCAGCTCGGGCAAGATCCGGGTGTCATTAGGTAAAATTGAGCCTCGCTACCGTATCAATCGAGGCGATGTTTTCGCACTGCCGCCATGTGAGAACTTGTCGCTGTCTAGAAGCAGCCCGAACTAGTTTTAGGCCGCGAAAAGTAAACAGTAGGCATGGGAAACCGAACCGAGCGTCGCGCAAACGTCTGCCACTGAAATCTCACCAAGCAGGCGACGACCAAAGGAAGACGGTAGGATGACATTTGACCAAAAAACCAAAACCCGCATGACAATTGTCATCCAAGCACAATCGCCTTGGAAAAACGAAGCATCTTTTCAGCAGTTCTGTTACCCTATTTGTCTGCGCAAAATGTTGATGCCAGTTCAGCCGAAGCTACCGTCTCTACGTCTGTTTGCCTGTGTGTGTGTGTGTGTGTGTGTGTGAGTGTGCGTTTGTCACCTTGATAAGTCTGCTCTTGAGTGATCTTTTTTTTTCGTCTCTTGTTGCTGTTTTGCTCGGTCGGTCTCATTTCTCACTCGCCGCTGTGCGTCGTTTGGAGCGTTTTCGTTGTTTATTTATGTCTGTTTATGTGTGTTGTGCCCGGTATTGACGCGACACCGGTCATGATTAGGATGATGAATGAACTGACGAAAACAATGGCGGTTTAATGCTCCCTCTCGTTCTGGCGCCCGCCCGTACCGCTGCTCACGGGGCCGGGGTTTGAATGAAGCTGCACGGTAAATACCGAATCTGCACCGCATTGTCCCTGGGGGTGAAAAATCTCCCTCATTTCCTGCCTTTGTGCCAGAGCCAGAGAGACACACCGTCCTTGCACACGCTTAATCGCACCCGTGCTAAACGGAAGGAAGAACCGGCGACCCGACTGTATCCGTATCATCCGCACCAGAGGGGAAGGTAAAACAGAACCTCCAGCACAGGGATGAGCTGACGACAGCGAGTGATTGCCGGTGTAAGAGAAAGAGAGAGAGAGAGAGGTGTATGGAACGGCTCAAAAGGTCATGAAATCGGGGAAAGAGAGTATTTAACATTCAGTGGTTATTAGCAGAATATTTTCCGAGTACACTTCACCGGGTGAGGTCACAGATAGGAACTTTATTTCCGTCCTGGCATCCCCTTGTTGAAGCTGTCTGCAACGCACGATAAGTGCGTAACGCATTGCCAACAACAACAACAACAACAACAAAAAAAGGAAAAGATGCAGGTAGAAACAAAGATGTTTTCACCCAGAAATCGAAGAAAATCTGCACCATGAAGGAAACACATTCGATTGTAGTTTTCGTCGCAACCAAACACCGAAACCGATCAGCGAGGATCATCGCTCGCCAAAGGATCGTGTCGGTTTGTGTGTCCCTCGTCGAGGGCCGGCGACGGCGTTGCCTGCTGCGGCGCTGGCGGTTTTGACGTCATGCCCTGAAGCATCCTTCAACCTTGAGCATCGGACCGGGTCGCTTACGCACAATGGCGCGAAAAGAACAGGCACGGCAGCAGCAGCAGCAGCACAATGGAAACAAATCCAAACCACGGTATTGGTGCCGGTTGAAAAATGGTCCGCTTTTGACGAAGGATCCTTCACCCGGGCATCGTTAACGGATCGTCCGAAAGGAATTGATTCCAGCAGGCACTAAAGCCCCAGTGCGCGGTAGAATTGTGCGCGAATGTCAGTTTCGATTTCGTCGGCACACTTTACCGTCTATTGGAGTCTGGTAGCAGCGCGCTCGGATTGTGGTTTTGGATGACGAGTTTCCCAGGGTGTCAAATTACTTGTCTCGATTCTCCAACGCGCACCGCTGCAAGGTGGTCGGATCTTTGTTTCATTTGCTCGGTTTTTTTGCTCTCGGTAAAACGTTCGCCTTGCGGGCAATACCCGATGGCAGCGGGGAGGAAAATCAACAAACCCACACCATCGTGCCGAGCACTGTGCTGGTGCGAACTTTTAGCAGCAGGATCAAACTTTCCAAGGATCGGTGAAGCACTTTTTTCCGACGCTTCCACCGTCTATTCACTCATAAATTAAACTTTTTGACAATATTAAATTCAACCCCAACCCGAGCCCGACACGATACGCATCTCCACGTACACGTTCCCATATCGAACGGCTCGTCTACACGGCGCGTAAGGTCGGTTGTACTGGAACGTGTCGAAACTGAAACAATAGAAGCGTTGGAAAATTTGTTCGCACGGAATGACCATCCCGCCCCAGCCCTACCCTCTAGCCCTGAACGGCCGTGGCAGGCGGCCGGGCTGGCAGGACAAACCGAACAGGCACAGACAGAGGCGAATAACAAGATAACTCAACTGTCAAAACGATCAGCGAATCGTGAGAGCCAACCACCATCGGAGGAAATCCGCCTCACCGCACCGTAGCATACCGCGGAATCCACGCCACCGCCTCCTACGTTGGGGAGAGGAACGTTTCCGAACCAAAGTCAATGTCGGAACGCAGGGGTTTTTGTTTCTTGCCTTTTTATCATTGTCGAATGTGTGTTATGTGCTGTGTCAGAATATTCAAAAACTTGTTTCTTCTCCCATCCCGCGTTGGTGGAGCAGCATTGTGTACGACTCACGAAAGTGTTCGTGGCTCGAACAAGCTTGACCTCGAGCGTGTGTGTGGACATATCGCTCAACTATTCCCTTTTGGCGAACGAGCAGCTTGCCAGCACTAGCTGCCAGGCTTAACCTACTTGTGTCAGCAGTACGCCCTCTCGTCATCCTCGAGCCACCACCGCCAGTTTGTCATTTCCAGGACACGCCACTGACACGCCACAAAAAAGGCAGCGAAGAAAACAGAGCATTGAGTGAGTTCATCGCCCCGGCAAGACAAATGTGTGTCCTGCGGTGAACCGCTTTCGACGAACTTTATGGAGCCATTTCAGCTAACAATGCCCCGTTCGAAGGATCGTTATGAGCAATGGCAACTAGAAAATACAGCTCAATTGCGTACAATTAAAACCTTTCACAACGACTAAGCGGGAATCGATGTTGGCCAATCTCGTGCCTCTGCGGCCCCGCTGCACCGGAACGATGCACTTTAATTGGCCGTGGCAAAACATTAAACCGAATAGGCAGTTAATTGTGTGAATGAGAGGTGAACGGGGAAGGAAATGCAACGTCATTTCTGCTCCACCAGCTGCGGACTGCTGTTTCTCGCACCCGAACTGACCAATCCGAGCGGTCGCACTCCACACTCTGTCGTCGGTATCAAATTACATCGTAAAAGTAAATCATTTATTTTATTATCGGTAGGATGTTTTCTCCTTTAATTCTTCTCCTTCTTTGCCCAAGCCAAGAACTCGACGGCGAAGAAGAGATCTCGAGCATTAGTGGAAAAAGTTCTCATTTTTACTGCTGTTCCGTTGGGAAATGGGTTCACAAGCGTTACACTTTACATGAACGAGTGTTTCGAATCGTTCGGGAATGAAAGTAAACATTGAACAAGAAGCCTGTTCATAAATCGCCCCCGGTGCGGTGATTAACTCACCCGCTCTGTATACACCTTGTCGAACGAGACACACTTCTCACGCGCTGGTAATGCACGCACTGCGAGGAGGCGCGAATGAGAGTGCGTGAGAGAGAATATGGGAAGCGCACAAGAACAAACAACTATAATAACATTAACCGTCACTCTCCCACATCGAGTGCATCGCGAGTGAGAGAGTGGGAAGCTGTTTTGTTTTCCGTATTGAGTTGTCGTGCGCGTTTCATTTCTGCGTTTCTGTGGCCCAATCTTCACCTCCATTCTTGTACAATCGTCACACGTCGCTCTCACGGCCTGCGCCATTTCTCACTTGCATGAGATGAACTCAGCTCACTCGGGCTCGGGTGTATCTCACTAGGGCGCGCTAAGTTGTGTTCGCGTATTGAAATGTCATTTTAACAAGTTACCCCCGCCGGGACCACCTTCCTTTCCATCGATGCGTGCGATGTGTTTCCCCTCCCGCCCTGCGGTATGCTGTCATACATTTACATAAAACAAACATAATTCTTTCCATCTCATTCTCGTTTCGTTTCGTACACTTCGGGCTGTTGCGTTCGATTCCGATTCCTTTTGCAGCTCCTAGTGTGATCGCTTGCTGTACCCTTTTCTGATTGCTTTTTTAGCTGCCATGTAAAGGGCGTCTGTAAAAGGCTTCTTTAAGGGCTTGCTCCGAACGTGGGGATTTGAGTGGGGCAATATTGTGGGCCGCTTGGTATGCTTATTTTCACGCCCCCCTCCCCCTTCCCTGGACTAACCACTTCGATTTTGCTCCCATTTTTATGCTCACCTAATTTATGATGCGGTAATGAAATTTGGAGAAATTTTTTTCCCACCACAACAAGACGAAAAAAAAATACACACACACACACACCACCGCAGCGCAGCCAACTCACTGTACATCCCATCCCGAGAACACTCGCGAAGAAAGGAAGAAGAATTTATTTGATAATTTATCGTATTATTATGGAAATTCTAGTTCGCTCGCGACCCAATCGAACCGAGGTCGGGACGCTTCGGTCGGTATGATTTAATGCGCCGAAAGCCACGCCAGGATCCGCAAAATGAAGCGAAACAATTAAAAACTCCGACCGAGCGTCCGTTTGGGGATTGTTGGGGAACGTTGTTCCCCGACAAAAGCGAACCCAAACGGCTCGAACTTAAAATATGGTGTGCTAAAAGTTTCTATTTCACCAGAACCGTTTTTGTTTTTGTTTGTTTGCTTCTTTGCCCGCTTCATTTGTCAGCCACGCCAAGGGACTCTCTAACTTAGACATCCAAATATGGGATGAACGACAGAGTGAGAGGGGGAGAGAGATTAAAAGAGAAGGAAAATATGGCACATAAAATATTGGGTAATATATTTGCTATTAGCTTAGCACATCGTTAATCGAGACAGGCCACAGAAAGAACGGACGAAAAAGAGCGACAGAGAGAGAGAGAGAGGTAATCTTTCGGAACAGAGATAGCCACAATGACAAACGAATGATGCAACAGGGAAGATCCTCACGCTCCCTCGGCCAAGGTGTCCTCGCCTTGTGTTCTGTTTGATGTGCAACAAAGCGCAGCAAAACCCCTCCGGAAAGGACGAATCAACACGGCAGTCCGGGCCGGATTCCAGACCTACCCGACCACGAGGAATCCGCGAGGAAACGGGACAAAAATTTAGGGGAGGGTTTCCACGGCCGACCGGCAGCCGAAAACGTGAAAGATCATCATGATTAGGCTGGTTATGAAGCGTGAAACGTAATGACGATGATAAGCATCATCCGGGGAAGCGGGACCAACAAGCACTACAACATCATCACCATCATCATCATCGCCAGCAACAGAAACGGGTTTATAAGCTGCTCAACGCACAAAAACGCACCGAATAAATAATAAAAAAGGTAATAATACAAACGCACCCTGCGCAAAAACTTAAAACCCCTAAAGAGCAAGCAAATGGTGGACGCCCGGTGCCGCCGTCGAATGCGGACTCGTAGAATAAAGTCCTCGAGATCGACCACCACACAGCGCAGCGAGGAAGGGGTCGAACGCTTTGTCGAAAGGACTTTTTAGGCCACGATGACAGCTAGCGCGTTGTGAAGGATTTATTTTTTAATAACAATTCGATCATCTGTTCGTATTTTTTGTTGTGCCCGCGCGAGGGTTTTTTTTCTAGAAAAGCGCCATTTACCCGCCATCTTGTTTGCGCGACAACACCCCTGTGCGCCAAGCAGAGGCGGCTTGGATGGATTTCTGTGGGGAGTTTTTTTTTGTATCCGAAACTACAACAACACTTCTCGATTTAGTGTTCATTAGCCATTTCGTTTTTTGCGAACCAGATGGCAATTAAAAATGGCTGTGCTCAGATAAAACGGACGTCACAACAATCATTAAAATGTGATTTCTAATCACACAACCCCGACTGCATAATGGTGACTGCCAGCCTAGCAATCATTCAATCAATGTTTCGTCCGTTCCTATCCGAAGTTAAAATCTAAACACAGATTTATCGTGATCCAGTTCCATCGTAAGCTGTGTAAGCCTGTTCATTTCATTTCGATTTAACACCACACATTCTCCGGTGGCATACCAAACCTACCCACCTTCCACTCACAATCGATCCATTTCACACGCTTTTCAACAACTTTCTCTCACTCCAAAGGCGAACCAACACCTTACACAATGTCCTCGGCTAATCCTGTCGTTCATCCTCGTCAAGCAGCAACTCGTTTCGAGTGATCTAATCCAGTTTCTAAGTAGCTTTACTCACTTTCCGAACCTGAATGCGAGCAGGGAAACAATACGTCTTTAAAAAAAAATAACATACACGCTCTCGACAAGGATCTCATAATCCATGATGGCCGTATGACAAGCAGTTTGTAAGAAGCCATACGCGACAGTCCTCCAACGTTTACCTGATACTCACACTCGCACGGATACGTATATGTTTATTTATTTCTGCGGTAAAAGTTCACTTCCCCAGCCCACTGCGTCTCTGCTTTTCGCCAAGCGCACAAACTCCGGTGGGTGGAACAACAAACAAACTTTTCCTTCGGCAAACAGAGCAGAGACTTTGTAAAAACCCGTAACCCCGAGCATGGCCTGGAAAAACAGCAGAATGAAAAGGATCCGACCGATGTAGGAGCTTCCAGAAAACAACACGGCCTAACTCCGGTTAATCCTGCCGAACTGTATGTGTGTGTGTGTGTGTGTGTGTGTGTGTTTGTGTGTCCTCGGTACGATGAACTTTGGGTGCTGGCAGTTTCACCCACGGGACAACAAGTTTGAGCTCCTCCGGGTCGGTTGATTAGTTATTGAATTTCTTGTTCTCGTTCGCCTCCTACGCCTTCGTGTCGTCTGATCCTTTCTGATCCTCGATACGCCCTCTCGAACTACGCACCAAGCCGGCGGTTTCATTCTTCGAGAGAGTGCGAAAATTGTGGTTCTTGAGAGGTTGCTGCTTTCTCGGTCGCTGAAAGGTCGGCATTTGTTCTGGCATATTATCTTTCACCACCGCCAAACAGCACCGGAAAGTGAGAGGATTAGAGCGAACCTCAGTGGCCGTCTGCCAAAAAAAAATAAAATAAAAAACATGAATCCATCCATCGCAGGACGCAATGACTCACGGTAAACGGTTTCAAGATTGCTATCGAGGGAATGCTGTTGCAAAATTAAGATAACATTATGCGCTTACAAGATTTATGCTTCCACAAACGTTAGTCCCATTTGCTTTCCACTCCTAAGACACTCCTTATCAAGCACCACCGATCGATCGGATGGAAAGATGGATTGTCAGACGGCCGTTTGAGCACGGAAGGGAAAAGAAACGGGAATAGAAAACCGTTCAAACGCTAACTGAGACAAAACAAGGTGAAATGAAAGGTAAATTCGAACTGAAATTACCTAAGAAGTCAATTTTGAGTCGACCACTCTACCTTCCTCTACTTTCTGCTTTGCTCCATCAACTTCAACTGTTTTTGATGTGCGTGATTTTCTTACGCCGACGTCCTGTCCCGCCCTGCCCTGCCCTGCCCCGGCCTGGTACCTGCTCCTACTTCTCGTCCGCTTTTCCAAGTGCGAGTCGAGGTTTATATTTTTTCGCTTCCGTGCTCTACTTGGTGGCGCCGCACCGCCACCTTCTTCTACACACCCTTGTCAAACAACAAAAACATCCTCCGAACTGTCATATCTTGATGTACAGCAAGACGTTCGCTTGTTTCTATTCTCTCGGCCTCCTTCGATCGCACGGGAAAGATACAGCGTTCGAAGCGTTCTCCTTCGCGTGCACGCGCGCCCCCCATGAGTCTGTGTGCGTGTGTTGAGTTTTCTTTTTTTTTCTGCTCTCATATATAAATGAGCACTGGGGTTGAAATAAGTTTTTCTTCATCTTTTAGCGCTTCCAGCCTTCCAGTCAACCAGGTATCACCCACAAACGCAATTCGAAATCGATTCGATGCTCTGATGTTTATGACAGTTACCACGAACAAACACACATACATCCAGGCATCCGGGCACACGGACACACCGGAGTACACGGTGACGTCGAACGAACAACGGCTGGCGATGGGCTGACGACGATGATGACTGTGATGTAGGGAGCATATCAAGCCCACCATTCGATTGGGGCGTAGGAAATAATAATAAAAAGCGACGAGACAGCGACCAGCGCGGCAAGCAAGTTGCGAGGGGAAATAAATTTGTTCCACCCGAGTCGTAGCAGAGGCCGAGGCTCTCCAAGCTCTCGCCGGTGGATAATTTTCTATCTAATCAAACTACCCAGATGAAGCGAACGCTACGGATTGGTTTTTGGACGGACAGGCGCTGTAGCTACTTCGGCTGTTGCTGCCGTAACTGTTGCTGACACATTGGGGGTATGAGCGAGTGTGCGCTTGTTAAATTCGATGAGAAAAAATACACATCTCTACGAACGCACATGGGAAAGCCATGTTCCGCATACGATGTGAAATTGTAGATCATAATCACCACCCAAATGCTCAATTCGACGTGCTCGAGCAGAACTTGATAACCCACCCGTCTGGTGCGGGTTTTACTGTCGGTCGTCTCGTTACACGCAGTTTCATTCGACCAAGAGTTCATTCTGCTCTTTATCAGCTAAAGATGGATGTGATGCTTTCGAAGGAGCAAATTGTGTATATTCTAATGATTTTGCAATGAATCCATCAACTGTTGAAAATGGCTTTAAAATGAAGAAACCGACCGGAGATTGTGAGTAAAAGGGAGAAAAACAACACTCACAAAACTCACATCTGCTTCTTCGGCCATTCTTTACGCTCACCCGGGCGATGGGATGGATTTTCCCGGCGACATTGGCGACATCGATCGCCACCAAGCGGCAAACCACAACCCACCCACGGGAAATGGCCACATGGCAGCGAAAAGAAGCCGACAGAAACAGTGTCCGAAGAAGGTACGGACTTTGTACCGTGGTCATTTTTCATCCGTAGAACCGTGTGTTTCTGTCAGTTTGTGTCCTTGCCTTTACCCCCAAACGAACGTCCCCCATCGTCCTGGCGCACACGGCGGATGTGGAAAAGAAATCTTGCGCTGACGTCGTTGCCGATGGAGTGGGCTGATAGGAAGGATGGAAAGAAGGGAAAACGAACACAAAGTTTCCCCTCGAAGGAGCAAAAAAAATAACCCCGACCAATCGACCCATGTCGATCTAGGGGGATCGTCAATAGATAAAGTGAGTGTAAGCGAGAGAAAAAGAGAGAGTGAGAGAGAAACAGAGCGAGAAAATCGAAAGAAATGGGAGAAAAACGAAGAAAAAATGGCCACCCCAAAAAGCATAGGGAGATGGTCAATGTATTTTTTCCTTTTTATTCCACCGGTTCTTGCGCGGCATGAAGAGGGTGGGATGGAGGTGCGGGGAGAAAAACGTTTGGGAAAACTTTGACACGCTCGAGCAAACCCACAAAAGCAAGGCGGGAGGACACACCCTGGACGCACGTTAGGGTGGCCCGTTTCTTTTCACTTTCCCTGTGAATTGTGAAAAATCATGATAAGGAAATGGCCGCTGAATGCGGAGCACCGTAAAGCAAGCGGGCCCGTTGTTTTCGTCCTCCCTTATTGATATTCCGTTTTCTACAACCAGCTCAAGGAACGTTGGTGGAGACATCCGATTGCCCCTTCTTGTGCGTTTGGTGTCGTCGCGCCAAGAGCACGCTATTTATTATTTTCATATTAATGCTGATGATAGATTTTTAATGGCACCCGAGGCATTCGGTCTCCGCGCAATGGAACGAACCGCGCCGCAATAATGGGAAATAAAAACAGGAGAGAGATAAAAAAATCGAACAAAAAAAAACGAGCCAAAGCATGGCCTCCCCCTCACGCGATCTGGCCGTGTTTGGAAAATGGCACCCGAAAGAATCGATAAATTATGTGTCAGTCCGCACCGGGACCGGGACCGGGACCGTTCTCCGTTCCGGCGAGGTCTCGGAGCGCGCGTTACATTGTTTGACGTGCAACGAATCGGAATCGAATCGAGGAAACGAATCACTGCAACGAGTCCCTGCAACAATCCACACCGTAAATGAGCGAATGCGGAAAGCGTTCTTTTGTGGCGCGTAAATTGGTTTGTTTTGATTTGCGGCGGAATGTTTGACGGCACACAATAAATGACAAACAAACGCGTGGCCCTCCCGCCATGGCGGTCCTTTTTTCCGTTCGGGTTTTTCAAGGGTTTTCAATGTTTCGACGTAGATCATCTCCGCGTTAGGTGACCGGACCGGACGGAAGAGTAACGAAACACACATAGAAAAGGACATCGAGGGACAGAGAGAGAGAGAGAGATAAAGAGAGAGAGCGAGAATGAGAGGTCGAGTATCTTATCTCTCAAGTGGTCACTTAAGCTCGTGTTTGACAACACTTCACTTCACGGATTCTCGCAGAGTCGCAGGGAAGATCCCCGAATGCCTTTTCTGACGGGATGGATCGATAAAATCAAATGTCAACATGAAGCGGTCGGGCCGAGGACGGTGTTGGAGTTGAAAACGAAACCACCACTTGACCCGCGCGGAGACCACAAAAAAGAGGTAGCCGATTAGGCTATCTTTGGGTCGTAATTTGATCTCCACGCTCTTTCGGCATCCCGAGGCTACCAACCAGGTGTCCCGGGAGCTCGGGTTGATCCGCCCGATGGAATGTAATTATGCTTTGTTTTAACGGCTCATTTGCCGGCAGCACGAGTCTGTGGAAGTTCGACGAAAAGTCAAGTGTTTCACGAACTCGGCGCCCAACCATCTCGGCGCACGAGAAGGAAAAGGAATAATCAATTTCCCATCAAGGACTCACCGTACAGCCGTACACGCATGCGAGCGCGCTCGCGCGAAAAAAGGGCGTTCTAAAGTAGGCGGGCAAATTATACACGGAAACTTCCGCGAATGAGTAGCCATTGCCGTTGGGCGCTTGAGCCGCAAAATGAAAACCTTCTTCACCCGCGGGAGAAGCGGGCTTCTCCATACTTTAATCTTTTTTATTTATTTTAATGTTCCGTATCCGCAGAAAAGCGCATTCGCTACTAGGTGTGCGAAGATTGTGAAACAAACACAGACACAAAGCTGGGGAGCTCATGCTGCGCAAAATGAACACTCAAAATTATACGTTTCGAATCGGGGCGAATTAGACGGGCACAAACTTTGCGGACCGCTTGCTTCGTGTTGAGCCCCGAGCGGTTTGGGGGGCAGGAAAAAAAACGGGAAGCTGCAATTTTACCCAATCCAATCATCCGCCGCCGGACTGCTGCCGAAGACCCCGCCGGTAGGGGGTCTTGCAGTGGAGCAATAACAGCAAATAAAAAATTTAAAAAAAACAACAAGCTACTCCATCTTCTCAAGCAGTAGACACCCAATTTCACATCCCACAGGTGATTGGTAAATTAAGACGTTCCCTGGCCGTACCGTATCCTTTGGTCCAGCGTGCGCGACCGCCACGACCAGCGCAAGTAGCGTCGACATTCAATCCCGGGCGAAACATTTCCCTTTTCATCACGAAAAGCGTGAGAAAATTCTGCACCGTGCACCGAGCAGAACAAAGTATCGAATGGTCGTGGTGTTTCGGGTGGGTTTGAAGCTAATTCAATTTGACGATAGCTTCACCCAACGCCAGTGCCAGCGCCTAGCATCACACCTACCTCTCCTGTCACCGCCGCAGTCCGGCAGACGTGTTTGAGGTGTTTTTGGAGGACGCAAAAAAATCCAGTACGAAAACGGCTAGCCACGTTTGGGTGTTTGCATGGGGAAAAAATCAGGCATCCAGCAAACCGAAAATAAAACCACTAGGACCAGCTTTTTCACTCACTTGCAACTGCATGCAGCGCCAGCATCCAGCGAGTGGTGGTTGGTTGTATGAACATCCCAGGAAACAAAACAAGATTGTGGCTTTTGCATCCTCGTTGCAAGAGAAAAAAAAACCGTTCCGAACAGCAATAAACCGTTTCGAAACCGATTGAGTACACGGGTTGCTTGGACCGCCCTTGTGTGGGTCAATTTAAAATAAGTGTGTTATGACTTCGATTTAATTGTTTGCCCCAAATGCCCACCACAACCCGCCCACATTCATGGCGCTACGTTAGTCCATGGTTAAAGTAATGTTTGTGTTCCTGGCTCCAGGAAAACCAGTGGCCTGCTGGAAACAGTCGTTGGCCTTCGGTGCTGGATTTAGCTCGTAATCGTAATCGCTGCAGCAGAAGTGGGGGCCGCAACAGCAAACGCCAAACATGCCGCTGACAGCAGGACGAAACGGTCGGACAAAGTCCTAATATCATGCACACCCAAACACCCAAGCACACACACACACACGCACACACGCACGCACATTGGGTGACATTTTCCAGGGGCAGGGGAAGTTTTGGGATCAACCTATTCGACCCCCTCTTCGCTCTTTGTGTGTGTGTGTGTTAGTGTGCTCGTGTGCTCGTCGTGAAACTGTAAGGATCGTTTGGAGGTTTGGAGTGGAGCGTGTGGAAATTGAGCGTATGGAAAGCTGTTTCACCTCT
>JXXA01004267.1:0-13318 GCA_000956255.1 Anopheles punctulatus | reverse complement strand
AACTTGAAACAGCAGGTATTGTAACAGGTTGTTCTTCTTGAGGAGCATTAGCCACTCGACTTTCACCAATTTCCGGAGCAGATGAGCTTACAATAGAATGTTCAACATTAGGTTCCTTTTTAGATTCAGGAACATTCGATTGGATGATAGGGTTAGTAGATGCAGTAGTCTCAGGAACAGTCGATTGGGCAACAGGCTCAAGAATGACAGGATCTACAGTAATCTCAGGAACATTCGATTGGGCAACAGGCTCAAGAATGACAGGATCTATAGTAGTCTCAGGAACATTTGATTGGGCAACAGGCTCAAGAATGACAGGATCAACAGTAGTCTCAGGAACATGCGATTGGGCAACAGGCTCAAGAATGACAGGATCTACAGTAGTCTCAGTGGCATTCGTTTGGGCAACAGGCTCAAGAACGACAGGATCTACAGTAGTCTCATTCGCATTCGACTGGACAGTAGGCTCGAGAACAACAGGATTTACGATCGACTCAACTACAGTCGGCTCTCTAACGATAGTCTCAACAATTGGCTCATCCACCGCGGCTTCAACAACTGCAGACTCGATGTCCGCCTCAGCAGCAAGCTTTGGAGGCATATTTATATAGATAGGCTCATCAATCAGCTCAAAATCTTCCTCCTCTTCCTCCGCCCCAACTGCACCACCACCATCTACGCCCATGCTCTGTTCAATGCGCTCAATGTTCTCGACCACGTGTCGCAACTCCTCCACATGATCGATGGCTACCACGTGGGCCGGTTGCGGTTTGACGCTCGCGGCCAATACCTCAAAATCACTCTCGGATGAACTTTTCACCGGGCGCCGGCAAAGGTAGTTGTTCTTGTTGATCGGGATCCGTGATCCACGACGCTTTTTCACGCCCTTCTTTTCGTTCGTGGCTTCCGCTTGCGGTGTTTGGAGTTCTTCAGCGGCATGCCGTTCTTTTTCTTCCCGTACTGCTGTTTGAGCTTTCTCGCTGGTGTTTGCCGAAGCAGAGGAGCTTGCAAGGGGGACGGTTTCTGTATAGGCTACTGCAGCCTGCTTTTGCTCGACCGGATGAGTGTCCTTCGATGGGGGAGACTTTGTGAACAGCAGTGTCTTTAGCTTCTCGTTGATCGACACGAGATCGTAGTAGTCTGTGGATTCCGCCGTTTGTCGTGCTTCGTCGGAGCTGCTATCGATGAGATAGGTGCTTCGTTTCATCTGATCAAACATCGTGTTCGTTTTCTCGTTCCGGATCGCCCGTTCCAGAAACTTCTGTATGTTGGCGTACTCATCCGACTCATCGTTCGCCATCGGTGCCGGTGGGACGGTCGTTTTCAGCGCCGGCGTGCGCTCGGGAAAAACGGTCGCCGGTTCGGATGTCCCATCGAATGGAAAGTAATGAATGTTACTGTAGTCGTTCTCCGTGTACTCGGCCCTCATCAGCGTTTCGCGTATGTCGTCCTCCAACGTTCGTGGCTTCGTCCGTACGTTCACTTTCACAGCGTCCAGCTCCTGTCGCACCTGTTGCACCAGGTTCGGCAGGATGTCCTGTATGTTCTCCTGCACAAAGTCACGTACGTCGTCCTGGATGGTTCGGTTCGGATCGGGTGAATGGGCCGGTTTCGCGTTACGAACGGGAATGGGACTTTTGCTCATGATACGCTGATCACTTGCCTGCGAACGTACCGAGGTGACGGACGGCGACCGGGAGCTGCCCTCGGGCCCGACGAGCTGACTGAGCAGCTGCTGGATGTTGCGCAGCATCGGAGCGTTTGCGGTCTCTTGCTTCCTTTCCATTTGCAAGATGAGCGCCTCGATGTCTTTCAGAATTTCCGTATTGGAAGGGGTCGTCGTTTGCTCTTCACATACCTCTTCGTGATGGTCTTCCTTGTCAGCGGGCTCGGTTCCATTCTCCGATCGGGCTAGCTCCTGCAGTTCGGGCTCAATTTCACCTTCCTCTGACTGCTCCACAACTCCGCTCGCTTTCTCTGGTTCTGCCGGCTGGATCACCTCATCCGACGGTCGTTCTCCCAGCAGCTCCTTTTCTACGTGAGCACTTATGAACTGCTGGATTTCACTGCCTACGAGGGTTGTGGTAAAATCCGGAGTGGCATTGGTAGGTACAGGAACCGAGGGAGTTCAACACACAAACACAGGAGCGCAGGTTTTTTTGTTTTGGTTTTGCGACGTTATGGGATTGCCGAAATAAGGGCGAAACGCGGGAAAAGGGAAAGAAAAAACTCGCATTAATACCACAAGTTCGCAACGCTACACCCGCCACAGCCTACAGCCGGTGCGATCGTTTCTTACTGATTCCACTCCGATCCTCTTGGAGCGCCTGCTGCAGCAGCAGGTTGCCACTGTCGTTGTCGGCCCCGCTCGGGGGCCCCCAGATGCGCATCAGGAACGGTTTGAGCTGCGTTTTGCTTAGCTCGATCAGCGCCTGGTCAAGGTTGCCGTGGTGCGCCGTCAGGCTCGTGACGATATCCTCGCGCGTGAAGTTACCCTTCGAGGCGATCTCGTGGTACTTGCGCTGCCGCTGCTCAATGCACTCGGTGATCGCACGCCAGATGTTGCCCTTATGCATGGCCAGCGCTTCCCGGGCCTCCACGGTCGAGATGGTGCCGATGATGTTCTCGCGCTTCTCGTGCCCATACTTGGTGGCGAGCGTTTGTACCGTTTCGATCAGTTTGTTCCAGTTGCTGCGGAGCCACTGCACCGGGTGCTTTTCGCCACAGTGGCTCATGGCGGCCTGCAGCTCCTCGGCGGTGAACTGGTAGCGCTCTGCTTCCTGTATGTTTGAGTTAAAGCCGCGTTAAAGAGAGCGCAAAGACCCACGGTGAAGACCCAAACCGTGCCGCATTACCCGTAACAGAAGTGTCAGCTCGGAAGGTTCCTCCTTTGTTGTTGATCCATTCTGCAGCCCTATGGGTTGATCTACCCTCCGAACTACCGGCTCCAGATCTTGATGATCATCCATCTTGGTCGGTCGCTAGTGTGGAAAGCACAAGACAAAGCAAAAAAACATACCCACAAAAAACTTCTATTAGTTTCACTTTCACTAAGTAAACTGAATCAACGCCGCAAACTCTCGTCACCATTGCTTGCTTCGGTGGGACATTGGCACTGCCCACGGTGCTCTTGGCCGCCGGTGTCATCGAATCGATGCGCCGGAGATCGTTAAATGTGCGATACATGTTCTCCTCGGGCACGGCGGTGCCGCCGAGCGTTTGATTAGCGGCCGTTTGTATGATCTGATGAATGGCTCGGTCAAGGTAGGAGAGGCTTTCATCCTGTTCCTGCTGTGGTTGCTGTTGATGCTGGCGCTGCTGTGGACCGTAACGATGCGATGAGGATGATGGGGATGTCGGATGGGACGTTTGATTCAGTGCTTGGTTTGCGTGGTATCGTGACGAGCTCTGCAGACCGGGCTGCGGGCTCAGTTCGTGTGGTGATGGTGGCAGACTCTAGAAGACGGGTGAATTGCGCCTGTCAGTTACTCTTTCATTTGTATGCGTTAAATACAATTAGAATAATGTACTCGTCAAAGTGCTCAGTAAGAGAAGAGGTTTGAAAGATGGGTAAATTGGCTGAAGTTGAAATAAGGTTTTGGATCAAAAAATAATCCCTACTACAGAGACAGATTGGTTGGCCATGTCAGTAGCAATTATTGCATAGGAGTAAATGACTGGTTGAATTTAAAAATAAGACCATCGAGTTTCAAATGGCAGACATGGTTTGTTTTTATAAAACAATTGGAACAGATTGATGAATGCTAAAAGACGGTTTGATTTGTTTGAATATTTACAAAAACTAACTTACAATACGAAAGAAAGCAGGTAATACGTTGTGCGATATTACCAAAATGTATGGATACACATCTTATTATAAGTTAAATTCGTTGTGCGTACTCCAAATTAGTTATTTATAAATTAACTATTATTTATGAACTTAGACATAGCTACTGAATGAACTGAATTTTAAGTTGATTTAAAAAAATCTTTACTTGAGATGTAACTTATTATGTTTTTTCTTGTTTGTATCCATATTTTGTTAAATTTTTTTTTAAAGTAAAGATTCCCGAATCGATTTTCGTATATTTGGTCAGTACAGTGAATGTTGGGGTTTGTTTTTCAATGTACTGACCGTATGTACATTTTAACGCATGATAATTGAAACGGAACAAAACGGTTGCCAAAACCTCGTTCATTTTAACGATTCCCGGCCTTAATGCAAATTTCCTAATTAAACAGATCGTTCGATCCAGCCAACAGTGACCGCGCTTTATGGGCTTACCAAGCTATTCTAGTAAATGAATCACCGGCACTGCAAAACTGCACTAACGCGTGCGGTGCGAAACCCACGTCTATTTGTAATATTTGCCTCCCTGCATTTGGGTTCGGGCTGCAAACAAGCCGCCTCGGTTCGGTTCCGAACGCGTAGCAACATTTGCTGTGCATAAATCGACTATGACGTCACCGTGAGGCAAACGTGCGCCGAATATGCGTGCTGTAGGAAGAAACCGCCCAGCCATTACCGCATATTTCCGACGAAAATGGTGTAATCGCGGTGTGGTGTCTGCCGCTGAGTGGTGCTATTTTTGAGCATTCACGTTCAGTGCGGTGCTACCGGTGCGATGCGATGCCAAAACGGCTTCGTGATCGTCGAGCAGCGATCACAAGGAAGCGTCTGAGTGATGAGAGTGTGTATTGGACAGGGGTTAGAGGGCTATGGCGAGCAAAAATAGACGATATCAACAAAGCCGGCCGTCCGTTTTGTCAAAGCAGCGGCGAAATAATGAAGTGTGCCGGTCGGTAATGAGCATGAAGCGTCTCTTGAGTGGTTGTTAGTGATGATGCGATCTTAATCTGCGTTCTTTTTCTCCACCTCCGTCTTACCTGCGTATCGCTGGAGATGCTGTTGCGACTTGCTGGGCGCTCAACTTCGAGCAGCTGAGGCGTTGCAAGCGAATAGGAGCGCTTGTAGAGCGCTGAGGAAGCTAAAGCCTGCTCCTGCTGGTCATCTGACGGTTGATTCTGTTGATTCTGTGTGGCAACTTCGACCCGCACCTGCTCCAGTGTGTCGTATGTCTGATGAGGTGTTGTCGGTGGATAAGATATGTGTGTTAAAACGTGAACTCATTTCGGTAAAGCTGATTGATGGATGGGGGTTCGTGGTGCCGTGAGCCCTTACCTGCGTGGACATATCTTGCGGTGGTGGTGACGTCCCGATCGAAGTCTTCGCTCGGGACCGATCGACACCCGCCCGTGCCTCCCGTGCGTTTGCGACCTCAACAATTTCCCTCGGCGGCGAGGGCCCACACCCGGTCGAAACCTTCTCCTTAATAACGCCCTTTTTCTCAACCGGTTCGAACCTGTTCTCATCATTACTATCGTCATTGCGCGACTCGACAACCTCGACATCGCACCGGTCAACTATCTCCGTGTCCATCTCGTCGTCATCATCTAGAACGAGAGGAGAACACGAGAGAAAAGGACCGATTAGAGAGCGCACAATTGTTCCAACGGCAGCATTTCTTCCTTTCGGTGCACGATTGCTTTGTTGTTTGTTTGTTTGTTTTTTTACGTTTTAGTTTACGAGCGATACAACGCTGCCTTTATTGAGGTCAAAAAAAAAACATCGCTTTTTCCACACACTTTTGTTGTTTTCTTCCATTTCTTTTTTTTTTTGTACAAACCGTTCCGATAGCGGAGCAGTTTTGGGGACACGTTTTTGGTAATGATATAGTATTGTTTGTTCGCAAAAATCTTACGCTTTTTCCACGACACAGACACACACACACGGGGTTTGCACACGCACACACACATAAAACGGATATTACTTGCTACGAGAACGCTCGGGGTCGCGGTTGCTTATCGTAACGACATCGAAAGGAGTGGACAAATGCGCATGGACGTACGAGTGTAATTTCAACTCTTGCGATCCTGTTAGACATACGGGGGTATATAGCAGGAATTCTATGAGTGAAAACTCACAACTATCTAAGGTGAGTAGGTCTTTCTGGAGGGGTGCGTGCTAATATCCTAACTTGTGACAACTACCCGCTGGGAATTGGTGGATATTTAACGTTGGAGTTTATAGGTAACAACTGCTGCAGATTCCACGTTTCCAACTATGCATTTATGAAGTTGACAAATCTGGATGGAAATGCATCATAGAAGTTAGGGCACAAGTTTGAAATCAGATGTCTGAATGTGGGAAAACTACCAAAGACATTAAAATACTTCGTGATCTCCTGAAAGTCCGAGTGCTAGCTGCATGCAGCGAATCTTTAGTTAAACCCTTCGCTTTGTTAGTTCTTTCCACTGGTCCTGACCTGCTAGCCTGTGTGTTAGAAGGGCTCAACTCAACTCAACTTCCAGTTCCTGCCACTGAGTCCTGGCTGTAACAGACAACAGAAGGTGGTAGGACGCGGGTTGTGCAGGTGCGGGATGGTGGGCGTGCGCGTGCTACTTCGCTTTCGTGCCGGGCCAAAAGGATATTTTACGAATCCTACCTTTCTTCTTCGCCTCCCCCGGTAGCTTACCGTGCGCGGCCGTCGTCTTCGCGTGTGGCGGTACGATCTGCAGCTTCTCCTCGGTCACCAGCGGTGTCTCCTGCACGACGTCCGGTGGTGGTGGTGATCGGGCGTGCCCCTCGCCGTCCGCCTGTCTGCCACCGCTCACAGCACCGATGGTGGCCGTTTTGCAGCAGATGGCACAGATCTTGACGCCCGGCTCGTTCACGTACGTGCAGAACTCACATTCCCACGCGCGGTCCGGTGCGACGGGTGCTGGCGGTGGCGGTGAGTGCTCCAGCGTTTCCTCCGGCTGCACTTCGGCATAGTCCGGCGCGTCCGTGTGCGTGTCGTTGATGATGTTCTTGATCTCGACCGTCTTCATGTGGCGCTGTTCGTCGGAGTCGGATTTCGTTGGCGAAATCGTGCGGAACTCGAGCAGTCCGCTGACTACCTGCTGCTGCCGTGGCTTTATCTCCGAGCCCGTGACTTTATCCACCCGTTCGTCGCCCGATTCGTTCGCGATGAACTCGGTGCTGGAGTGCTTACGCTGGCGCTGCTGCTTGGAGGCGAAGCGTCTGCGCTGCTCCGATCCATCCGTATCGGGCGTGTGCGAATCGGACGGGATCTTCTTGGGAGCGGCGACCTTGGAATCGCTCTTCCGGCGGTGCTTCTCGCGTCCGTCCGAGTCCGAGCTAGGTACAGGCTTCTTGGTGGCCGCTGCCGGTCCCGGCTTACTCTTCTGCCGCTGACGCTCCTGGTCCGGGTCGGAGTCGGAAGTGATGCGTCTCGTCGCGGCCAGATTGTTCTGAGCCGCCTTCAGCTTCGCCTGCCGTCTCCGCTCGAAGTCCGCATCGGAATCGTTCGTCATGGAGTCGGAGTTGAGCTTGCGCGGCGAGCTGACGCTCTCGTTGCCCGAGCGCGATCGATTCGAACCGGTGCGCCGTGCGTCCGGCTCGAGATCCGACTCGTTCGTGAAGGAATCGGACGGGACCTTGCGCGGTGCCGACAGGGACATCTTCTCGAAGCGCTCACGCACCGGCGGCTCGTCCCGATCGTACGCCGCCCGTCCGGCTGACGACGTCGTCTTTCTCGAAACCGGATAGTCGATCAGCGAACGGGCGGACGATCCACCGGTGCGTCGATCGCGGTTGAAGCGCGAATGTTTCACGCTCGACGCACGCATAAACGCTTGCGCCGGTGGTTCCGGTTCGTCGAAGTCGATGCTGCTGGTGGAGTTGAGCCGTTCGCGACGGCGGCGATCTCCACCGCGTCCACCGCGCGTCCGATGGAACCCATCGTCCGAGTCTTCGTCGTCGGTGAGATCGTCGACGAAGCTGTTGCGGTTGAGATTGCGCATCGACATGGTGGACTTGCGCGACTTGACACTCAGGGCGGGTGAGGCGGCACGGGAACGAGAGTTGGCACGCGATCTTGGTGGAGGCATTGCGACACCTGCGGGGAAGATGCGCGAGAACGACTTAAGTAAGTCGATGGAGTCGTTGTTTGAAGTCCGAGTACCTACCTGGCATCATGGGCATCATGCCCATCGGATACGGATACATGCCGTTCCAAGCGTTCGCCCAACCGGGCGGATATCCCGACGGATCGTGCGGTGGATAGCCGTGCTGTGGCGGAAGATTCAGGCTCATGTTCGACCCATTCTGCGAACCACGTCCCATCCAGCCGTGCATCTGGTTCCACTGCATCGGGTTGAAGTGTGCCATCGATTGTGCCTGCGTTACAAAGCCGCCATTAGACATTCGTAGCTCGAGCAGCAGCTCGCCATCCTCACCTGATGCAGCGGATTAAATCCCCACATGTTCCCTTGCGGTGTCTGCGGTTGGTGCAGGTTGAAGACGGACGTGCTGAGGCTGCGCGCCCCGTTCGGGATCGCCGACATCGAGTCGCCAAACTCCGAGCGCTGCGTGGGAGAGACAGACGGTGCATTACTAGTGCCCGTAGGTGGACCCATCGGCTGACCCGGCCCGGCACCACCCGGGACGGGCAGCAGATTGATGCCGGAAGCAACACTGCCAGATCGCATTCTGGGTGCCGGCGGAGCGAGCCACCGGGACGAGTGTAGCTGGTGATTCGGTGGTCCCGGTTGAAACGGAGGCTGCTGCTGATGCTGGAAAGCACCTGACGGTTTGCTACGGAAGCCGTTGGACGACTCAGTAGCGGATGACTACACGGACAAGGCGCGAACACATGACACGGACAGAAAGCATAGTGTGAGTTATCAGGCATTAGTTTGAAGTGTCGGTTTTCAGGCGCCACTGCTTGGAGTGGATTCGAAAACTTCGCACAAAAAAAAAACGTCTGCATGTCAGCGACGACACAATGAGATCACACAGACCAACAATAAAAAAAGCAAAACCGATGAGATTTCAAACAAAAAGCAACCCCAAACACCACCATCCCCCAGCTACCTGCAGGTCCGTGTTAGACGTGAGGCTGGCCCGGCGGCTACGGTCGCCGTCGGACTTCATCGCCTCCTGATGCTGCCGGTAGCGTTGCTGCAGCAGCGTCATGCGGTCCAGCGTCGCGGCCGTATTGTTCTGGATCTTCTCCATCGTGCTCGACACGGACCGGGTTGACGGGCCGATCGATGGCGAACGCTTCGAGACGGTGTCCAGCGACGAGTTGGATGCTGCGACGAGTTGGAGACGAAGCGAACGAGGCGTTTCAGAAGTGTGAACAGATTTAAACATATTTTTTTAAAAATCAAACTAAAAATAAGAATATAAATAGTTCTTCTTCCGGTGACAGCGGTAACGCAATTTAATCGCATGGTGATTTTCTCAGTTGTGTCTGTCAAAGGTAAATTACAGTATAATCAGCAAGCGCTGTGTAATTTCAAGTGCTATTTAGTGAATTGATTAAATCGTGAGTTACAGTAGTATTTTGTAGTTTGCATTTTCTATAGTTAAATAACTTGGATATAGAATTAATTAGTTTGATAATTTAGTTAAATTATTACGTACAATTCACTAAAACCTTTTAAAATAATAAATAGTGCAATAATAGTTATAGTTATTGCCCATAGTGTCCACTTTTTCTTCTTACCATCATAAACGGTTTAATTCAATTGCTATTAGTGAACCCCACCGCTGTCAGTAGAAGAAGAACTAGTTTATATTTATTTTTAACTTTATTTAGAAAATTGATAACCACTATCCACCACTCAACCGCGAACTCTATCGATTGATTTCCTATCGGCAATGTTTGGGCCACTTGACCACTCCTTCGAAGAGGAATGATCTGACGACCTTCCTCTTCTTCTACTATAGTCTACCATCATCTGTCATGTGCTGCGACTGTCCTCCGGGCGACCGATATAGTGTGTGCCGGTTTTATAGCCCGATCAACAGTGGTACATTTGACTACTTACAATGAATTTTGTTCTCCGGTGGATCCGGTAGCGGCCTGTTGGAGGGATGTATGAAGCGCTTCAGGGAGTTCATCTTCTCGCGCAGGGAAAGCGCCGGACTCGGGGGCGGTGGGGGCGGTTTCTGCGGCTGTGCCTGCTGCTCCGCCTGCTGGCCCTGGGGAACTGTCGTGGGGATTGTCTTTTGAGGAGGAAGGAAGAAAAGCACATCCACAAAGGGAGTTAAACATGGCGGCTGCTCTATGCAAGAACCCCTTCGCTATGGCTTTGAAGAAAAAAACCTTGCCCAAAGAACCTTCCGTTTCTGTGTGTGTTTTTTTTAAATCACTTAACAACTTCACGCTCTACGCTTCCAGTGTTAGTTGCAGTTTTTTTTTCGAAAGAGTTAACCAAAGAAGCTGCTCGGTAAAATCAGGTTTTTTTGTAAATAAAAAAAATAAGAAATTCAAAACGCCAAAGAAAACACATGCACTATTTCGTAAAAGCAGTACGAGGTCAATATATTTCGGATTTCAACGTTTGAAGAGCTACTAAAACATTACTTATTAGTGCCTAGAGTAAACTTAGTACAAACTATAGTAGGCGTTTTCGTGTGTAAAAGCAAACAAGTGTAGAATATTAGGAGAAGATTCTTAACAGTAGCATCTTTTTTTTTCAACGACTTCTACCACTTTTTTTGTCTTCCCTGACTGCCGTTCATTCCGTTTAGTACGTTTGGTTCGTTCTTGTTTGTTGGTGTTTATTAATTTTGACTTGAGAGCGTCTGTAAGCTTTTAGGCTCGAATTTAGGTCAGTTTTGAAGGGGAAGGAAAGGTGGGCCAGTCAACAACGTCCGTCTCACGAAAGCGTGCAGCGGCGTACCTGCTCGTCCTGCTTGCGACCGAACATGGGACTGGGAAAGTGGAAGCTTCCGGGGCGCTTGTTCCTTCGGGGCGGTGGCAGCGGCCCACTCGATCCCGCCTCCCCTTTGGGGGGCAGCGGTGGCTTGACCGGTGTGATGGGTGCGGCCGGCGGTTCAAGGGGCTACGGGGTAAAACCGAGAAAGAGAGTGAGAGTGAGAGAGAGAGAGAGTAAGAGAGAAAGAGAGCGTAGCAACGTTGACCGGCGCAAAGTATGAGGAGCAGCCAATTCGGGTGGAGGATGAACGCGTGATATTTTCCCATGGTTAAAGGCAAACCTCGATCGGAATGTTACAACAGAATCGAACGAAATGGCAAGGATCAAGGCAACGGCTCTTCCAGAGCGTTTGATGCACTTGATGTTGGTGTGTATTGGGTGATGTTTTTTTTTACGTTCGAAACGAATAACTAGACCTACAGCATGCACTCCCATCGGGAGGAAAATTCGGTACTACACAAATGGGGCGGTAGGAGTGATTGATATGGCTCCCTTGTCCCAAACCACACTTACCTTTCTGACGTGTGTTTGACGCTTCGGGTGGCGATGGTAGCGATCGTCGCAGGACACGCAGAATAAATTCTGATCGCACTGTTCGCACCGCACGACGGGCGTGACGGAACCACAAAGATCGCACTTCATCACCGTGAGCCGTTTGATGTCTGGTTGGAGCGGTGGCGCGGGACGGGGCGGTGCGGTGAATGAGGGGAAAAATATTTGTATAAATTCGGAGTAGGCTGTGAAAACACCACTCGCAACACGGGTTTGGCGGTTTACCTGGCGATTTCAGTGGGACCGGTGGCGGGGCATTGGAATACTGCTGCTGGTTCGCCACATCGATGACCTCATACTCGGGATCGTTGTTAATGGGGGGCGGAGGAGGTGGTGGACCAACACGATCGCTGCTTTCCGTCTGCGAAAGCGAAAGGACAGACGTGCGCCCATTTGAGAACCGCCTTTAAACGCGATTTGTTTTTTTCAAAGTAAAATCTTATTCTTACCACCCATGAGGGCATGTTGCGACCGGTTCGAAATCTGTTCGCAGCGCTCGATGCCATACCTGACGGGGTCGTATTTGATTGACGAAAGTTCTGTGCGAAAAATTAGAAAAAAAACGTTACGATATTAATTTGAAGTCGCTTTTATTCGAGCCACCCATTTGCCGCGATTAATGCCACACTCCACATCTGTTTAGCCAACCGTGTCAAGCACGTTTACTTTCCAATCGCACATTACAATATACACACACTCACGAAGCACACGATCCATCTCGCAACACGGAGCCCCTCTCGTGTGTGATTTATTTTTAAACATTATTTACATGTGCAACAAGTACGATACAGGGTTGTATTTTGTTGTTGTTGTTGCGAAAGGTAATGTGCTCGGTGGCGGTGTAGCACATTAGTCGATTGCACTTATCGTGGGTATCGGTTTGCGGCTCGTTTGCGAGTGGTTGGTTTTGTTTTCGGTTTTGTTTATTTGTACAATTCGACCCCAGTGCTGCCCGAGGTCGGAGCAGAAGGAATATTGTTCGCATGATGGAGACGCATGGTACTTCTCGTGTTTGGGACTGCAACTTTGGAGCTATTATTGGTATGTATCAAAATTGATAGCCAAAAACGTATGCACTCTTTCATCTACTGTATGTTTTATGCTAAGCGACAAATTTGTACGAATTTAATTAGTTGTAAATTTCAAGTAGATGAAATTAGTACTAACTTTAGGCCAAGAACAAAATACTATTGATAACTGTTATGTTTTCTGATCTGTGTATGTTAATTTTGTAGCATATTATAAAAACACAATTTATTGGGTTTGACTGGGTTTGACTGTTACACATATTGGTTTGTATAGCTACAAAAAGTTATTTAACAATTTACTTTATTTTTTACAGATATTTTTATGCTTATCAAGAAAAAGGCTTAGAAAATAAATTCATATTATTTTTAAAATTTGAATGAAAGGTTAAAACAATTGTAAAAAATATGTGTGATACAAAACCCTCCAATCAATTTTAACTTCAAAAGAAAGTTTAAAGTTTTAACACTAGTGATATTTTTACGTTAATTTGTTTTATTATTAATATATAAACACCAAGATGTTATAGATTTTAGTGTTACGATGATAAACACGTGGGTATGGAATAATTGGAGGCACATAACATTTTTTGTCTTTTTTATGGTTGGATCATTTAAAATTATAATTATTTAAAATATTTGAAATAGTTGTCTTCAATTTGATTTGTGGTGAAAATGATTTTTAATCAGATAAAAAAACATCAATCAGAAACCTTGTCGTTTTGATGATGCCCTCACCAATCTTCAGGGCACTCAGAAAGTGACAAAATAATTAATTTTAATTAATCAACAAAATTTAGTGTAACAATAAGTTCAAATCATGTGACGAAAACACACTTTGTAAATTGTATAGTTTCCACACTTCAAAACATTTGTCGAATCAATAGAAAATCATTCATCATTTATTAGACCATGACGGTTGATGATCGAATCCATTCAATCGTTTT
>JXXA01004259.1:0-14544 GCA_000956255.1 Anopheles punctulatus | reverse complement strand
AGAGGCTGAACCACTTAATATGTCAGAAAACTTTGCAAGAAGGCTGTAATTTCCAGTGCCACCCACAAGACTGACATGGTGAGGAGACGCACTTTGCAGAAAGTATACCAATGTGCTTCCAAAAAAAAAAAACCTCCCACGGATCTAAGCTGCATTCAACGTGAAGCTGCACTTATGTTTTCTCGTAGCGCAGAGCTTTTGAGTTCGGGGATTTTTTTGTATGCGTTTGGTAGGTTGTTTCAGAGACTGAGAGGTCTTCTACGTGACAAGCTATCTCCGACTTTTCTTCGCATTTGTGATACAAGGTTGAAGTTTCAACAATCGGAAGTTCCGTAGCTTCCAGAATTATTGGAATAATGAAGGTCGTGCCTTCAATCTTTAGGGAGTGCTTCCTTTTGCTTTTCCACGACCTATCTTTGCGCTTGCTCAACCGTCTCAGTCGAAGACGAAGGACAGCGACCATCGATGAACACACACGAGCACGTGTTACGAAATCACTGGCTTATCGACTATAAAATCGAAAACTTTGCTCCACATTGGGCGCTTCGGGATACCTTCGTAGAGTATTTAGAACGCTCTATCTATCTCTCTCTCTCCCTATCTAGCTCTTTCTTTATCTTCATCTCTATTTTTATTTGTCTGCACTTTTACATGATTGAAAGTCACTTGGAAAGGTGCTATTGAAAAAATATCACCGATATTTTTTAATTAGAATATCAGACATTGAAGTTTCCTTTCGAAATGACAGAAACTTCCTCACATTAAACATCTGTACAAAAATTAGTTATCATTAGATCTATATGAGTTATCACTTAACATGAAATACTTTCAGATTTATGCTAGTTATTCGATTATTATGTAGCTCATGAACTTTATAAATGTCTTACATTTCATTTTTTTGTCAAAATTTTTCGAACTACGATAAATACAGTGAGTAAAATAACTCATAAAACGTTTTTTTTATAAAGCTTTTTTCAAGTAAAATTTTTTACCACAACTATGGAAGTATGTCGCAGTAGCGACGTCGGTCTTTCACACTACAGGACCAGTAGCATGATCCCATTCAGACCTTCTCCCCCTAGCGAGGAGTGGCTAACCAGCTATGGTGGTAAAAAGCCGGTGGTCTGGAAAGCCGGTAAAACGGCAGCCATGGTCCTTGCGTCTAAGAGAAGAGAAGAATAAGAACTATGGATGCTTTTATGCCTGTGAAAATGATAAAAAATAATTATTTCAAAAATAGCCGTGAACATCACTGAAAATAAAGAAATATTATAAATAAAGCCATAAATTATTTTTCAACCGAAAATGCTCCCAATAAAAATAGGAGCACTTATCCTTCCAATAGACACCTATGTACACGACATTCGATACATCATTCGATACTTCATCGATCGATACAGCATAGAAAATAGGTTGAATGTCACGTTTTAAACCACCTGAAAACCCATGAACTTGTGGTTCATTCGAAGTATGATTAATTAGGAGACTTTAATTTCAGGAATCGGCCCATAGCTGCACAATATGGTGTGTATTTGATAATCACTTCGAAGCTCAATTTTCTTTTGCACGAATTATTTGAAATTTCTCACTACTTGTGTTTCTGGTAAGACTTCGACAATTTTTTATGACTTCGGTTGTTTTTAACCATGTTAACTCCATGTGTTGTGTGTGGGTTGAAATATGGCAGTATGGTTGAAATTAGACGAACCAAAAACCTCTCCATTTGTTACACGTCGAAGGCATTTTTTTATTATTTCATTTTCATTATTGCTTATGTGCTTTTTTTTGTATCGTGGGCTATGCAACAGCGCCAAAAATACAACATTAAAGACACGCAAAAAAGGAAAGGATCATAGGGTTGCTCCGATCGTAATGGTGCAAACTCTTTGGCCTTTTACAGAGCTTATAAAAAACGTATTCGGAAACCTTTGCCGTTTGTTTGTTTAGTAAAACAATAACAATTTTTTATCTCCTAAAGCGCTTTTGTTTCGAAGATAGCCACCATGCAAGAGGAGTGTAGGCAAAAAGTTGTGCACAGTCAATGGAAAAATTAATCATGTTCCGCGTCCATGCTGACCAAATGTTGAATTTTCCAAGAAATGTGTAAACGTGTAATCAAAGCCTACAGGGAAACCTTAACGACGGCTCACAAACGTATAAAATAAAAATAAAAAAAGGAATTGAACTGCCAACCGTTAGCTTCATGACTAGATCGTGAGGTCCATCAGAGGCAACCCTGGCATATTCAATCGTGATTTGGGTGAAAAGTATAGTGCCGCACGCAGTAAAGTGCAGCGAATTGGATACCGCGATGGCTTACAGGCATACCACGCCAGTAGACAACCGAATCGATCACTCAAGCAAAAATACTACTTCAGCTAAAGCCGAGTACGAGTACGAAAGCTTTCGCTGTAACCTGATGACCCAGAACGGTGGGTGCATACTTATGGAAGGTGAAACCTTCGCCATAAGCCAGCTCCGGACTGTTTCCAGGACCGAAATTTTGCATGGACAAGGCTCGAGGAGGCTTTCTGAGCAGATTCAATTTGTTTGGCCGATACATTTTTCAGCCAGAGACAAAGGTTTTTGACACTGAGAAAACGATGAACTCGGCGTTTAACATGGCCGAAGACGCGAATTTTGCATTTTATCAAGTCACATGATGGTCCGGTAACATTTTGGCCGGATCATACGAGTTGTCACTAAAACTGGGACGCAGAAAAATGCATTGTACGATTGGTACGGTATCCATCCATTTTATTCCAAAAATCCCCCCAATCCGTCCAATTATCCCCAGTCAAGATCCATTTCAATCTACTGGGTAATTATAGAGAGAAAACTGAAGATGAAAGGTACATTGATCAAAACGGCAGTTAAAATGAAAAACTGGTGGGATAAAATCGGTAAAACATTGGACGAAACCGTTTTGAGCCGCTTGATGGGTCGTATTCAGAGAGTTCCTTCGGAATCGCGCAAATAATTTGTTTTATTTTTTTTTTCTAAAAAATTCTATAAATCGATATTTCTACATACAACAAACATTCACAACAAAGTCAATCTTAACGTGTCACCGCCTTACTATAATAGTTTTATACCACCATAGCGAATTAGTCAACCTTCGCTAGAGTGAAGATGAGATCATGAAAAAGATCCTATCGACCACTACAAATTTGGGTAGCTCTATGCAAACATATTTAAAGTATTAACTATTGAAATTGCATCTCATGAGTTATTTATGAGATAAAGTATTCTTCCGCATTGAATTTCCACTGGAATGCTTATACTAGACACCACTGGTGTACGTGCTATCCCGCAGTTTTCAAGAAGAAAAATGTGATACATTTTATATGCGTGGAATAATATGAATAATATGCGTGTTGTTATGATTTTGTTTTAGTGAGCACCGTATGATATGTTCTCTGTACTCGGATATTCAAAACCTGTTTTTTTCCTTTTTCAGGATTGTGACAATCTAAAAATAAGGATCTCTAGAAACGTGAAACAAAATGCAATTCAGTCGTGAATTCCGCCTAAACGCGTTGAAACATTGTTGTTCAAAAATATGCTCTACACTAAAAGGATATCATGTTTCCCTCATTTTGATTGGGGAATTCCACTGTAGAAGTAACATTTGCTTAATTTGCTTCAATATTGAAATAGTGCTTTGTAATACAATATAAATCAGTTTATTTGATTGGGATGAATGCTGGTTATTGAAAAAAAAATGTGTCGTACATAATGTACGATAAATTCTACTCTCATCGGAGTAGGCGGGACTAATACGTTTGGTACGCTATATAGCTCTTGACCGACGTCATGCAAAGTATCACGTCATGACGCCTTCACAGATGTCCGTGGTACAATCTACACCTAGTTTCATCCAATTCCTGGGTTTTGATGATGATAATTGGCATAATTGGCTGGCTACGGCGATGTACGAGGCATACAACCTCGTGCCTGTGTTGGCGTACAACCTCCTGTGTAGGCGTAATCGTGTGAATTGTTCTGAGGAATTGTGCCCACTACGAAAATGTGCGATATACTCCACCCTAAAAATTATGAGAAGTCGTTTTCTTTAAGAAAAGAAAAACACAGTAAAACTACGTTAACTTCAAGATCTTCTATGGAAAACTATTGCTTAAAAAAACGAGGTTGTAGTAAATGTGCTTCAAAACACGATTGAATTGAGAAAGACCTATAAATGTTGGTTTTAAATTATCTCTTCGCAATTTAACTTCGTACTTTGTAAAATTGTGAAAAACACACGAACATTTTCTCACACAGCCTTCCTCTTCCACTTAACCAAAGTACTCATCCGATCAACAAACATGTTTGTTTAAAATGTGGTTAGTTTATGTGGCAGGTGTGATACAAATCCTCTCGAATGGGTCAACACGATACATCCATTTAACATTCCCATGAGATGTATGCTTGCTGAGTGAAAACCCTTTTCCAATAGTCCTGGGAGTATAGTTTATAATTACTGTAATAAAGCTATGCGACTGATAATAGCTATATTCCCCAATGATTAGCAAATCCATTTTAATCCTTTCGTACAGTTCCGTTTGCACATATATTTAATAGTTCGTTTTCAAAGCTATGACTCTCATACATACTATTCTTTCAGTTATGTAATCAAATGCTTACTTTCCTTCGCTTACAACGAGCACTGAACTGAAGACATACTTATTACTTAAAGAATCCATACATATTAGATTTTTTTATTAGGTAAGATTTTTGCCAGTTTATGTTTTATGCAGCATTTGTAACCACAAATTCTGAGAATCATAGATCAACAGCATTTCATCGCACGACGAAATGTATTCATGACACCTGCAACACGTTATACCGTCACCGATGGTGCTCGGAGACGAAAAAAAAAAACAAAACCTTTCTAATCTAGCCCTTATGATGGCCTATAAAGCGGTTCCAAGAAGTAGCACTCACACTTAAAGATTCCATTTCGCTTGGCACGGTGGTAAATTGAGCACCGGAAGCGAGAAAACATGGCATTACACATTTCTTCGAAAATAAACATCATGGTGCGATCATCGCATGAAAGGGTTTTGACAGCAGTTTGATATGCTGCATGCCAAATTGTATACATTGAAATCACGCCCATACCGTCGCCCACAAGCAACCGGTAGCGAAGGCACATAGGAAAAAAAAAGTAATCCATACACGTCGATGTCATGCACACAGATCAGGTAGTATAATCATGCTTCTAAAGTATTTTCACGCTGAAAAGATATCGATGCGATTGTTAGCTCTTCACATCGAATGATGAAACGGTTGTTATAAAATGGTTCACGGTAGTTTTGTGCTGCTTGAGCTTGTGTAAGCTCAAGTTGGTTTTTGCTTCTTGCCAAGCAAAGTAGAACACATTGAACAAGTGAAACAGCAAAGCAAATGCTGCTGCTTGTCCTTCCAGTCTAAGATTGCTACAATCGTTACCATAGCTAAGTATTATCACCACTTCCGTTCTGAAAAATCCGGCTTCTTCAAGCTAACGAGTAGAACGATAACCGATGGGATTGTATTATGCGATATGATTGTGCTTATGTAAATGTGGCATTGTAAGAAAAAGTGTGCCAGGGTAAAGAAACATCAAATAGTTAAAGTGAACTACGAGTTATGAGGTTAAAATCGTATTTTATATGGACTCAATGCAACATTTTCTTGAAATATTGCAAAAATATGAGAAAAGATCCCTTAATAAAAACCTCAACTTTCTTCCATCGATTAAAGATATTATAAAAACATTCGATAAATTTTAAACAACAAATATTTCATAACATTTTACTGCATTACAATGAACTAAAATCGGCACGACACAAGCATTGGCACGACTACACATCATATTGGTTTACCACTTGAATGAATAAAAATTTAACTCTAATTGTGAATCTACCATTTAACTAACAAAATTATCTGTTTTATTTCAGATTCCGTGTACCTGAAAGGGAAAATGTAAGTTTTATGATTCAGTTTTCGTCAAATATCCTTCGCGTTTTAATAGATATCTTCTCTTACACAAAAACACACTTGTAAATAAACCTCCTGAACGTAATCTGTATTTTATACATTACCTATAAGCACAACACTCTGTAAATATTGTACATAAACATTCCTTAAACCTTGTTGTATGTGAACCTATACCTAAAGGGAAATGGTCAAAACACATGGTTACCCATCCGTCGGAATTTATTTACCTCTTGGCAATTGAAAAACCTTACAACCGGTGTTTGTACATAACTGATCGATTTTCTTTGTAGATATAGTATGATTGATATTCATACCATAACCAGTTAATAGCTGTATCATCAGTGGTACATTGTGTCCATGGAAGATGTGCGCCCGCTTTCGTCGAAGAAACGTTGAAGATCGTCGTGATCAAATAGATATCCAGTAAAATAAAAAAGCGACGGTAGCATGGCTGTGTTTCGAGCATTTTTTTTTTGTTCTCTAAGGATTAGATAAATACTCGTAAGCTAGATTAGCAATGCGATAAGCGCCAGTGCCGCAAGCATCATTCACATCATCTGAATCGAGCGAATAGATTGCTACGCCAGCCAAACCGTTATCTACCGCATATATGAACTTAGATCCCAGTGTGTCTTCGGTTTCTATGGAGACCCAGTTTTTACCATTGTAGTAGTGTGTAGTTCCCGCAACGCTACCGCTTACCATGGTGTAATCGTTAAGAACGCTGCAAAATTCGTACCGTGCGAGAAAACCGGCACGCTTCGTGTTGGGACCAGCTGGGCCGGGTCCTGCCGACCGCGATCCTACCGTTCGTTGGCTTTCATTGGCCAACACATACGTTCGAGCGAAGGGGACCACCACGAGGTTCAATTTGTTCTTGCGAACTCCTGCTGCCAGCCATGATGTTAGCGTCGAATTCTACGACAAGAACGAGGAAACCAGGGTGTGCAGATATCGAGTGGTTCGCATTTGAGTTTAAAAAATATATATATATATCCTCTTACCACGCTGTCTACGCCGGCTGCAGTGGAATATAATGGAGCAAGATCCGCGACGGTGTTGACGGGCGGGCTCGTAAAGTTGTATGCGTGAAAATTTATCATATCAGCATACCTAGAATCAACCAGTGGGGGATGCTTTCATCAGGTGCTTCATTTCATTCACAACCGTAAGCAAGTTCTTCCTCTCATCTCGCATTGAATTGTCGCATTTAGCGGGATCAACAATGTTCCGCATCAAATCTACTTACAGGCTTAGCGAAGTGATATCGTACGCATCGGTGAACTGTGCCGAAACGGACACGGCCAGCTGCTTGTTAATCATGTACAACCTTGAGCGCAGTCGGTTGACGAATCTGGCCAGAGCACTCTGGAATGGTAGCAAATCGAATCAGTACACGTCGCGTCGCGCGCCCCACCGGAAGGTTCTTCTCGCCTGCCCCGTTTGCCACCCCATCCCTCCTTGCTAGTGGCGGCAGGGGTTCGCGGCGATGGTGAAATTGGCAACTTGTACCTTATCGAAATCAATGGTCCGTCGGTCGATTTCCACACCATGGAAGTTGTACTGCTCCACAAAAATAGCGATGTTGTTCACCAACTTTTCGCTTCGGCTCGCGATGGCCTGTTCGAGATGAAGATGGAACCGAGCAAATGGAAAAGTTTGCGTCAGATTTCTATTCCACCCTGCCTGCCCTTGCATGCCGCGGGTAGCCCACGTGCTTAAATTTAATATTACTGTTTCAACACATTACGTTGGTCAAATTCTTGCCGCCATCACGATCCGAAGTCAGCAGCACGTATAGCCTGATATCGCCATTCTGGCGAAGCTTTTGAAAATCCTCGAATCCAGCTAGGGGCATAACGCGCAAGCGGTAAGAAAGACAAGATAAGAAGAATAGGCATCAGTGAGCGGTACGCATCCGGGTCGGCACGCCATTGTGAACATCCATATTACATGCCGTGTCGTAGCTGCTCAATATGCGTATTTCGCCCTGGGCTGTCACACCAACCCCATCGTAGACGTAATGAGTGCAATTTGTTACGCTGAGGTTTCCCGGAAACGTCGGCGTGCTGTAGCTGGCCGCCCGGTTGTCGTAATAGCATACTATATCTGCGGAAAAGCAACAAAACCGTGTAAGATGAGCATAAGTAGTTTGACGTGTGCCTTCCAAGTCCTGTCATAAATTGATGTTGATCGGTATTGGCTAGCATCTCTGCCGGGGATCATCTGATTTACCCTTCGGTCCCATCGCTCAGCTGTCATTAAACATTAAATGGGTTCATTATTGATAATTATCCTTCGGGGACTAACTTTATTTCCCACGTTACATGACAGAGAATATTTCAACGGAGATTAATTAGCGCATAGCTTCTTCTAAAAAAAAGGATTATCGGAAACGAATCACCGTTAATTGTGGTCCGCGTGTTACGTGGCTTACGATAGTGGTCACAACAGGTTTTTAGAGGAAAATATTAGCAGCTTTTCAACACAACGTAAACATTCGCCTTTGGCGAATCAAAGATTCGCTTTTCATTGTCTATACAGAGCAGTTTTAAGTTTATACACAGCCTCACCAACTATTAACTTACTTTGTGTAGCGACCACTGATAGGCACATAAAGGCAGCAACCACCACCGCTTTAATCATTTTACACGTTAATGCGCTTTCTTCAACCAATTTTGATTAACTAACGCCTATCGTACGATTTGAATGTGCCAGAATGCGCGCTCAACAGTTTGTAGTAGCGCCAGACACTTGTGTCTAGCTCCCCGCCAGAAGATTTTGTCGACAAAGTTTTTCCTCGTTATTGACACAGTTTGCGTGTTGTTGGTCGTTTTTTACGTTACCGGCTACGACACTCATGGTTTCTATGCTTTGTTTCGCTGTTTTAGTCGAAGAAGGCTTCGAATATTTGGTGTAATTTGGTGAATCGTTTCGTCACTGGTGTCACTTTCAGATTCAGCTGCATACAATTCACGTCATGTGGTAAATTGCTACTGCAAACATAACCATCCATTTGTTCCCACCAAACAGAATGGAACGAATGTGGCACAACACTTATGAAACTGATAGCTAAAGAACGTTTCCCAACGAATATCGCTGGCAGGAAGGGCCAAAAAAACAACATCGTCCTACCCTCAAAATTTACATTTGTAACCCTTTTTTATAGTGTTCCTAAACACCACGCAGCAGCATTCGTACCTGTCGAAAGAAGCTCTGGCCTTAAAAGAAAACGAACGAAACCACCGAATATTTGTTGCCCTGTTTTTGTCATTTTAGCAACCTTACAGAGCAGCTTTTTCGCTGCACAGCAGCGCGCGTACGGAACGATCGGACGGATAAAAGTCAAAACTCTGCGCAATTCTGGGCAAAAACTTTGTTTTGTGCTTTTTCTGTGTTTCTTAAAGAATTTTACACAAGGTCTTGTTCATTTTTTTTTTCTCATCCACTTTTTCTGGTACAGGTGTCCGCAAAGGATGGAATCTTTACCCCTTTTACATTATTTTCTTGATTGTATTTCGCGTCCAAAAGTTCTTAAGGCTCAGATTTGATTTTTTGTTTGCTATTTTTTGAAGAAAATTGATTTTGAAGGTAAATATTACCCTCAACGTAAAATTGATACCTCTTCTAGATTATAATCTACCAATGATTATGCTCATATCTCATCGTGTCTCACTACCCAAAAAGAGACACCTTTTTCAAAATGGAAAAAAATGGTTTTAAAACGCTGCAGTCGACACGCGTGAGCAAAGCTACGGTTTGTAGCCTCTTTCGACCAAACAACATTTTCTGTTTGGGATTCCGGATTGTTTACTCAAGAATCATACTGCTAATATTATCAACAAACAAGAGCGTTCCCGAACCCGTTGCCTCGAGAGTGCTGTGCAGTATTGGGATTGTTTATTCTCGAAACAAAATCAGATGTTTGCAAAGTAGCAGCCAACGTGACCCTAGAGATAGCCGCTGGAATTGTATTTTCCGTATCAATTTTTGGATTGATATATTCCTGCTAAAAGCATATGCGTTGTTATCGCCACAGAGAATCTGGTAACATGGTGAGGCTAGTAATGATTTTTTTTTTTAATGAAAATACCCTTTAGTGATTTTTCTCATGCAATTTCATACACCATATGAAATATTGGTAGTTGTACAAACAATTTTATAAACACCACAATCTTCTTCAACGCAACAGAAAATAAAAACACCGAATGACATCATGTAAAGCAATAGGACTTTAACTTGATTGATTGATGCAAACAAAATGCGTGGAGATTTTGGGAACATTTTGCCACATAAAAGTGACTAAAAACACCACACAAGCTATGTGGTTTTGTTTTTCTCCGCAGCAGCTACGCTCCTTTGCTAGCTACAAGGAAGCGTAAATAAGTCAGTTCGTTTTTTCGATTCACAAACATTATTTTACATTTTTTTCAAGGCTCTTTCCCAGGACAAGTAGGACTATTAGTATGCAGTGGAAAAGCACGACCGATGCTTTTTGCTGTACATGCTTTCCCAGATCCCTAACCATCCCTCGTTAGATTAAAGTATTTATGCGTCTTTATCATCCATTACTCACGGAAGGCATTTGCGTTCGACAACTTTCTATGGAAATGGAAGAAAGCACACTGCTAACAGCAGGCAGACAAAGTATCGTTGGGTTTTATGCGTTGGTTATTCAGTAAATCGTTTTTTATCGTGCATCAATGATTCCATTGTGGATTCTTGTTTCTATTGTTTGGAAAAGAATTTTAGTTCAACATGGTGCTGCTAAGTGCGCAAAACCCAGGCCAGGCTATATTGCAAATACGTGTTATGCTAAGTAAAAAAAAAAAGAATTCCATTGTAGTAAGATCAAATTTAAGTAATATGCTCTTCTTAATTAATAAGCTCATTGGTATCGTCTATACAAGGGTATGTTAGTTCACCAATCTGATTAATATCATGTTTTTCACAAAATATTCAAAGGCAAAATTTAAATATTTTTCCGATCCAATATCAATGTTATATGGATACAGCAGTAATAAAAGGAGGTTATGACGATAAGCTAGCAATTCTTTTTTATGGTGATAACGATGGTCTGGGGTTCCGTTGTCCTTATATTACTTAAAATCAACTTGACGAAAGAAGCTCGCAAAACATTTGAAACAATAAAAATTCTACCAACTTTCACATCGCCCGAAACGAACAATTCGTATTATGAGTCGAGCGATGTAAATGCTTTCTATGTTCTATCGGATCCGGAACCGAAATTTGATATAGGTTATTTTAAAGATGCCCACCAGTCGTTTACAGATCGACAAAAGAACTTTAACACTATTCGTGTGCCGCAACGACCCCGACAGTCAAAGTGAGGTTCCTGTTTGGCTCGGTATCCTATACAAATACCTTGCGCCAACAACCCCAGCGTGTGTGTCATATTCTTGGCTTTGGGATAGTCTTCGCAGCCAGCTTCCCAAAACTTTGTAATTGGCTGGTGAAAGTTTGATCGTTCGTTTTGGCCAGATACAACCACGGCTGAAGACGATTTGATGTGTGTTGAACACCGGCCAACACTACAGGTGTTCACAAACGATCTAAGCATACATTTTTCCACGTAGTGATTAGCAACTGCATAACTCACGGCACAAAAATTATGATGTACAAAAACTTCAAACGCACGTGAACGGACGCAAAGAAACGTAATGTACGTGAGCCAAATATTAAGCCACCGACAAAGTGTGTGTACTCTTCGAAAGTTGTGTTTTTTTATGTGTTTCTCGTTCATTATATTCGTGTTCTTCAGCGTTAGCAACCTGTAGTTTTCATGTTGTGCGTAAACATTATTGGCACTAATGTTCCAAAATACCAACTCTACCAAAATATACTATACCACGCTATTACCACATTACACTACAACCTGATTAAGTTGATTAAGGCTGTTAAAAGTGATGTAAGTATTCCTCAAGTTTTAAGCGTTATTTCCCCAACCGCGCCATCCTTACAGAAGCATGAAAGCCACTACTTTTTTTACATTCTATATGTTCTGTAAGGCATCCCTGTTTGTATGTATCAACTAGCGTATGGTTTTCGTTAAGAAGTGTTAATATTTCGTCTGCACACTGTTTCCCTATAGTCTCTACCCCCAGATTCTGACCCTTTTCCTGCAGGCCTCCGATGTTGGACGTTTAGCGATGGTGTTTCAATGGTCTCGATGTTTTTGAATGGCCCTTTTTAGCGTACATTAATTCCATCAAAATTGTTCTACTTCATTAAACTTTCTTACAGGGCAACTTCTACAAATATTACGATGAATGTTACGTTAAAGCAAGCCAGGTACGTACACGAGTGATCCATTAGGCTTCGAAGCGCAGGTATTTAAAAGGATTGTCCTTGAACAAAACTTGCGTGCGACGACTACTCCTATATGGTGATTTCGTGTATATAAGTGTTTTTTTAATATATTCAAAAAATAATAATTCATTACGAGAAACGCACGAGAGCCATTACAACGAAATGAATGCGGTATTTAACCCGAGCGTAAAAACAAGAAAACTGCACAAATGGACTGTAACGATGTTGGGTTGAAATTTAATAAAAAGTTCAATTTTGTTTTTCGCCCTTTAGTAATTTTGTAAGCTTCCGGAAATTTTCAGCCTGTGAAAACACCGATTTTTATGTTGTGTATGAACAACAAACAGCTTAATTAAGAAGATCATAACACATGTTCCAGTAAATCCATTGGCATGGCTGTCACTCGCTCTCAATTGCAGTATTGCAGCAATAACCTGAAACAAAAATGTTGTTGTGTAAGAACGCATTATTTCATCAATTCTCTTTGGCAGGCTTTGCTGGTTCAAATGAATGCAAATAACAAACACAAATAAAAAAAAAGTCTTCGTTGTTTACCGTTTCTACTCATCAAAATGGATATGAGTAAAGTTAGGTTGTTCTTCAGCAACTCTTCCATTCTCCGCGCATTAGAATTAAATATGTTTTGCTAACTCCACGATCTGCGCTTTAGTTTGAAATTAATTTTCCATATTACCTTAATGGATGCTCTGCGAGTGAACTCTTTCGCCCACAGCACAAACCCAAACATAAGATATGAGTGAAGTAATTGGAGTTTGCGTTTACTTTTGCGAACATATTCACCATCGACCGGTTGAAGACGCGCTCCATGACTAACCGATGTTGGGTGCTGCGGTCCCTAAACAAGCAAACCATTCGTGAATCCGTGTTTGTCGTTGGGATGTGGTTGTTCCTGAATAATTTATAACTTGCCAGTCATGACACTGTCACTGTCCGTCTGTAGCGCCATAACGCTCTCATCAATTGCCTCTTCAGAAAGTGACTAATTTGCAGCTATAAAATCACTTTACCTTAGTTTGGCTCTTAGCGGACTAACGTCAACCGCAGTGCATTGAAAGGCGACCACACACATTGGCTGGCGACCCATTAACCTGGCATGCAAAGGGTTAGTTCCTTTAAACAATGTTGTATTGAAACAAATTGCTTCCAAATGCAATTAAAAACTTTACATGCAATATAATGGGTATAATATAAATATAATTGTTCTATGAACTTGAATGGACACATCAATCAATAGACTTAGTAAACGGTAGCAGTGTTACGGTTGCTCAAACAGATTACGGCGATTTCGAAGAATTTCTATTTGGAGGTGGTGAGTTTCGGTTCTAAGGAATTTTTCGAACTTGCACTTGTGAATTGATTTTCATCTAGATGTCAATTAAACCAATTGGATTCATTAAAACGGACGTAGAAAATGTTGGACTATGAATGTTCGTAGAACATCCAGGTTGCTTTCAGGATCGATAAGCCCACAGTACGGCAGGAAATAGTCTTTAAATCTATTATTTGAAACTGCTGTCAACCATCTATTACCAGGTTTATCAGTAGTTTTTGGTCATATTATGCTGATGCTGATACATCAATATTGATTTTTCGATCAATACGATTATGTATAACGTTTAGTTTTTCCTAAATTTTCCATGAGAAATTTTGCTTTTTAATACATCCTTTCTCATAATTTAGTACTTTTGACATGATTACCATTCCCACTTGCTATGGTTTCAAAGCTTGTGTTGAACAAAGATTTGATTAAAACCTATGTTGTAAATGTGGATATTTCCTATTAAACGGTAAGAAACAGACGACCTGTCTCGAACAGTGATTGTACGAACCCACCGTTCTAAAATTGTAAACAGAATGGTAGCGTGCAAAACAAACAAGATGTATTTTTAGCTGTCCTTTAAATCTTTTAAAGTCGTCGGTGTTTTTGGCACAATTTAGGAAAAACAACTGGAAACCATTTCCACTAGTTTCTAATATCTATCCATCCAGCCATTAATTTTATTAATTTTTTCAAAATAAAATATAAACAACCTGGTATTTGAGGAACTCGTACGAATTGAAAAGTCATCATAGAGAAAAGATGATTTTTTACTTCCATATTTGCATAAAATAATACAAACAATTACCAGGATTAAATAAAAATAAAAACACAAACATGATAACACTAACGCCTACTCGGTGCAAAAACACTTGAACTTGCTGAAGTGG
>JXXA01004242.1:0-14236 GCA_000956255.1 Anopheles punctulatus | reverse complement strand
GGATATGTCTCTAATCCTTCCAATCCTTTGCCTTACTCGTTCCGGAATGTTTATGTTCGTGTATGAAAGCTTATACTTCTTGGTGTTTCGTTCTGACCAAGCAGGCAAGCGATTCTGCACGCACACAGTGACCGCGTGACGGGGAATGGGGAACACATGCCACAAAACAGCTTCACAAAGTGCTTAGAGAAGTTCTCGTGAAGACGAGATCCTCTCTCGCACTCTCGAGAAGGATAGCCCACTTGTCTGGGGTGAAGAGTTCCAACGTAGGAAGTTTGTGCGGGAGGAAGAAAAAAAGTTTATTTTTTAACGTACAACTTGATCTTTTCATTCTCCTTCGCTACCCCGTGATTCGAAGACAGAAAAAGCGCCCAAAGATTCACCATGGACGAGAAGATGAAGAGCGCAACGATAATAAAGTAATCAGTATATAATTTCCCATTCTTGGCACCAGGCGGCTCGGGTCTAGTTTTGCAGGGCTAAAGATAAAGTTTTCCCCGTTCATTTAGGTTCCAAAATCTAGGGGTGTGTATGTGTGTTTCTTGCTGGTCCAAACAATCTTCACAAAATGTTTCATTGTTGCCTCAGAAGTGAGATGTTGAAGAAATATGCAGTTTGTGCTGCATTTATTCGTTGTACAAAATCTCCCGATGGTCCTATATGTCTCGAGAAATGTTCACCCAGATTGTCCGGCTCATCCTTTTTATCGAAACGGATTTCTAATCGTATCGACTACCCGACGTAATAGAAAGACTGAACTCAGGCGCGTTAGAATGCTACCATGCCTAGTTCAAAGCACTTAGCCCGCTGATGAGTCCATCGTTCAAACAAAGTCCACCAGACAAATTGGGAATTGAAGTACATTCTGTGTGAACGAGCGATGTGCTACTTCTCCTCTCAACAAGCAAGTCAATTTTGCACTCGTCTGCTGGAAGACTCACTTTACCAGATCATCCAACTACGTAACGCTCCCGGCTGTATCTGAGGATTTTAATTAAACGACTAAATCCTGTCCCCTCTGGCCGGCTCATCGGTCGACTTCCACAGAACGTGTTTTGCGGAGACTTTCCTTCTAAGCCGATTTGATTCCATTCGCTGATTTTCGTTTTTTCCTTTCTCGTTACAGGTAAGCACCGACACCGGGTACCAGGCACATACCGGGGATCGTTTTCGGGATGACTTCGTTTGCTGGATTAGGAGTTCGTTGAGGTCCACCGTTGAGGGCCGATGGTTCGGACAGAAAGCATTTCGATGAAGTGTACAGCAAACTGGGTATTTAGGCGTTTGCTGTTGGGTTCTTCCGAACCTTACGCATCCAAGCGCACCGAACCGGGAACAACACTTACATGACGTACTCGCTATCGTGACATTTCCACAGGACGACATTGCAACGACCGCGCTGCATGGATGGATGGTTCCGCGTTGTAAGTGAAGCTTTCCATTCGTTCGTGACAATGGCGTCGTGTGCGGGTAAAGACGGTGAAATATGCCTTTGTTTTGGAACAACCCATCATCGCGGATGGGTTTGGCATCATCGACCGGAAACCGGAATGATGGCGGTGGTGGTGGTGCTGATGGTGGTGTTCTTCTAAAGCCGCATCGATTCAGATACAGGAAAGCGCAGCGATCCATAGCACAGGCGAAGAAATGTTTAATAATAAAACCTATTGTTTTCAGTGGTCGTGCTTTTTTTTGTTTCATATCCCAGCATTGGCCCACTACCATGCATAGGAAAAGTTTCTCCAAGATAAATGATGGCACAACTTCACTACCGGACCGAGAAGTGCTATTCTGTTGTGTGGAAGATTGAGAGCACTGGGTTTCTCTGGGCTACGTTGAAATGCAAAAATATGAATGCGTAATCGAGCAAACTATTTTCTGGCTCTTCCGCTGGAGTTTCTCGATTTGCCGGGCTCCTTGAGTAACACTGACACATTTCTTCTCTTTCATCTAGCTCCAGCCCGAGAGGACGACTGTGTGTGGGTGTATTTTGTTGGTTTGCTGAAATACCACCTTTGCACCATATTTGCTACCCCACCTCAGTGAAGAAGCAAAGCATTTGCTAGGCAGGACTGCATAAAAACTTTCCCAACAGCATTCGAGCAAACCGTCTCCCAGGAGTGTTCTCGAATCGTTCCCTTTATGGCTTAAGTTTTGTTTAATTAGGTGAACCGGGCGCAGGTGCTCCTAGAACTAGCCTTTCCATTTAATGGTCACGGGCGGTAGGGATTTCGGATTTCCGTTTGTTTTGATTTCCCCTGTACCGTTAAGCCAATCGGGTGTGGTTATTCGGAGGCAGCCAGAACAATAGTTTCCTTGCTCTTGGCATCCGCGTTGGGAACTCAGCTGGTTCTAAATTTGGAAAATTCGGTTTCTATCAACACATCCGTAAAAGGAAAACTTTTTCGGAAAACTCGGTTCATGCTGTAAGAATAGTCGAGTGGCCATTGTTTTGAATTTGTAATCTGATTGTGACGGGGTTCTTTACATTCTACTGTTTTAAATGGTGAATTTTGTTTATATACGAGTATATCAATAAATCCTGCTTGAGCTGTTAAATCAAAAATAAAGAGATGATATAAGCTTTTTGATTTATTTTTGATAACGATGTTTATTTCATGTCTTAAAAAAAAAAAAAATTTGAAGGCTTTTTGGATTTCTTTGGAGATTTGGATTTTGGATGATTTTGGATTTTTGGAGTTAACTCTGTACATTGCCAAATTAATCTTTAAATTTGCCTTTGTCGTTGAAAATTTTGCTGCACAACAGCTGAATAATAATTCAAACATATTTTTTCTGCTTTAAGTGGGTGTCCAATTTTCAGCATCGTATTTGTCCTATTTGTAGTATGATATGAATGGTTTGTGACGGACCTAGCGATATTGTAAAGGTTTAAAAAGTTTTCATTACGCTTGTTCAGTAGGATGGAACAGATGGAGCTTGCAACGCTCCCTACGTGCCCTTGGATTGACCGCGTGAAAGGGCCATGTACCGTTCTCTTCCGTTTGCCGTGTCCTTATTGATGCGCTTCACTCGCAACCTTAAACCGATTGTGTTTACCGGGCAGAAACTCTGTCTCACCTACACACCATACCTTCACCATCTCGATAAAATAACATGACATTATCAAACAAGGGTTATCTTCGCGGTTCATATACTTTGTATAAAGGCGTTCGGCGTTTTTGCTTCTTTTACAACCCTTCCAGTTGAAGGTCGTGCGGAATGGACTCGTCTCCATCGTATCGATTGGGCTGCTCACCCACTGGCGGGCCCGACGCCTTCGGCGACTAAAAAGAGGGGACGCTCTGCATTGCGCACACAGAGCCACCGGCAGTGCGCGCGTTGCCTTCGAACGGAAGAAGAGCACTTTCAGCGGATCTAACCCCGAACAGGATGTCGAAAATTGTCCGCGCTAATGGTTTGCCACACCCCGAACCACGTGCGCTACAGCGACGGCACATTGCTAATGTTTCACGGTTTCTGAATGGTTTTTTGATGTTTGTTTTTCTCGACTTCACCCACCGGCAGGCCTTGGCGAGGTTGCCGGTGCATGAAAACGCTCTCCAGAAGCGAACAGAAGAAGGCCACGCCACGAATGAGTCAATTAAGGTGTGCGCTCGTCGCAAACCAGCGAAACCGCTGTTTGCCGCGGTTGAAGGACGGCTTTGGGCGAATTGGGAACATTATCCCAAAAACAAACACAAAGATGGGGAGTGGGAGCTGTCAACAAAAATTTGAACGAATTACGCAGAGTGTGCCGAAAAGATGGCCGAATGCGTGAATGTTTAAAATTTAATTATCCAACGCTTTCATAATTGAATTGATTTCCATATAGGTCTCCTTGTGGGTTTTGTTTTCCACCCGTGTGAGGTTTGAGCCAAGTGTAGGGCAAAATATATTCACGAATCAAACATAATTCAATTGCAGCGGGACGGTGAACCTCCCCGCTCACAAGACGCTTGTAAAGTTGTCTAATCATATTCAAGTAACATTCTCCCTTGATGATTCGATTCCTGATGCCTTTGCGAGACGATAAGAATGGCGCATGTCGGATAGAAATAATCATGTTCTGCCTTGCCATAATTTACGATTTTTCTGCTTTCTCTTTCCCTGCTGCAGCAAAATAAAGCAAACAAACGGCTTGTTTGGGCCAACTGCAGACTCCGCTGAGCTCGTTAAGACTTAAATCCAGCGAGACACATCCGGGCCGCGGGTTGGTTAAGATCCGCCCCGAAATGATTGCACCCTTCGGAATTCGGAAATCGTCTGTTCGTCTTGCCGTTTGGGTTTTGCTGCGGACTACTACCCCGACATATTGGCCCGGCAAGCGTATTGTAGTTGTTGGGGGCTTTGTTTTGCTAACAAGGTTACGGTTACTACGGAGTGGCGGTATCGCGATTTATGTACGCTACATGGCATGACGGTTGTGGCCTTACACCTTTAAGGTCTTGTTCCCTTTTTGCCGTAGCGGGTATCTTTCTCACCGATTCTAGACGGCTGATTCCGTGAGCAGCAGCGCACCAGATGAAGGATAACCTGTTTTAGTTTTGGGTATTGACGAATGAAGCCGAGACACAGGTTGGTGAGGTGGTGGAGTTTTGATGTAAATCCTTATTTTTCTGCCTGTTTAATAATTCTTTTTTCTTTTTTGCAAAAATGGTGCACGAAATTGATGCATGCCGGTAGATTGGTTAGAACCGATGTTTCCTTGCAGCCTCGTTTACATACGTTTACATAATGCAGGTACATCGAATATGATTTTTTTTTCGGAACAGATTTCATCAAGTTTATGCCAATGAATACTTTAAAATATTTATTAAAACCGCAAAAGTTTTGATGGAACTTCGCTCATAGTGTTTTGAAAAGGATAGTTTAACAAACAACTGATAGTTTGGAGTTTGGAGTGCCAAATAGCAAAAAGTTGGGAGCGTCACATTATAATTTTTATTGGCTTATCCCATCAATAGATGGAGCCACTAAATCACACCACCAAACAACATTTTAAATAAGTACCGAACTATCTTAAACAACGCACTCGATAAAAGATCCATTTAGTGTTTGAGAGATAGTTAAAATGAAAAAAAAAGTTTTTTTAACTAAAATAATAATTAAAGGTTATTGAATGGCTTGAATTCCATTTTATATCTTTTTAGTTCTATTAAACTGTTAACTTTCACTAGCTCCTTAGCATGTCCCTCTTTTTAGTCAATTTCACCATGAAATTCGTTTATAGACTACTTGCTTTTTTCATAAACTTCACTGCATGATGAAACGAAACCCCGTACCAATCTCCAGATTGTGTTTGATATGACGCAAATAAATAGCTTGGTATCGATAAGATCTGGTAGGTTGTTTCCGTACAGGACCGATAACCTTCACCATACGATTTTCCAAAAAAAATCTCGACGAACATTTTAATCAACGTCAAATAATCATCCAAGCATTCAGTTCATCAGCTACCAATCAGCGGACCTGTTTCAATAGCATTACTCCATTAAGTGCTGACCAAAATTAAACTGCGTTACCGGTGGTGCGGTTCAATAACAAAAAACAAAAATGAAACGAAAAACGTTCCATTCACAAGATTCTTGTATAGAGGCATCCGCATGACGACTTCACGCCGATATTGCCATGACGCTTTTGAGTTGCGGTTCGGGTGGCCGGGCAAAAAGAAGTCCGGTGTGGAACTTTAAAGAAACTGATGGCCGACTTCTGGCAGCGAAGAAAACCGGCAAGATGGATGAATAAATTTGCATACGCTTATGGGGTCGCGGTCGGAGACGCCAATGGGGAACGAGCCTTATTTCATATTCTTACCAACCTACGTTAGCCAGACGTTAGCGAAACGTTCACTTTCACCGGGGTGTGGTGGGCGCGGGAGCGGATGAGTAAAGGTGGCCAATGTTGATTTCCCGAAATGGGAAAACAAGCGAAAGCTTGTCGTACAATTTGATTACCTTTCTTCTGTCTTCCCGGAGCACGGGTTCTCCGTCAGCACTTCTTGTTAGATACGTTCCTCTCTTCATTTGCTTTCGTTTTCGGGCGTAGGAACATTGGCCTTTTCCTGTTTTCCGGTTACTACGCACACCAACAAGACGTTGGCATTGCAAGGTAACCAGTTTGCTGTGTTCTCTTGAGGGCATTTTCGGGTCTAAAATTTGCAATTTAATTTCTGCTCCGCATTATGCGATAACTATATACTTTTTAAATAGCAGTTTGAATATCCGATGAGGTTCGAATTATGCTCCTGTAGATGGATCAATCGTTCGAAGTTGTTAAATGTTTTTACTTAGAAAACATCATTAGCACCGTGCCGAAGGTGGGCTGTGACGGCGCAACAAATCCCAACGGTCAACCTGATGCGAACAGCCCAACACCAAAACTGGATTCAATTGGATCAAGCGAAAACATAATTCTTCGCTTCGTCGATCGTCGAACCTTCCGGGCAGAAGGTTAAGGTTAGCGTACCCGACATAGGTCCCGGAGGAGGAATTCGGAAGGTGTTACTGAATAATGTTAAATCCGATTGAGAATATCCCACGGCTTGCTGCATTTTCGGTTCGTTTATTTTTCGAGTCGAGGGCGTTGGGGAATACAAAAAAAAGAGACGGTGGCTGGGAATGGATGTATGGAAAGTAAATCGGTACGGAAATCACTTCCATAATGCCGCATGCCGCTTCCGGGACTGGATTAGAGGGACGTAGCCAGTGACGTCGAAGATGAACTGTTAATATTTATTTTGTCGCACGTTCGTTGCCCGGTATGGTTTATTTACAGACCGCCGTGTAGGGAGGAAAAGTGGAGAAAAAACACGTACCCAGAAGAAAGGTTAGTTCACCACCCGTATGGAGTGGAGAATTCCAATCAGTGGCACTCTAGTCGGCTTTGAAGCAATGCTCGGAAAAGCGAATGTAAACATCCGATAGGTTTGCTTCCTGCTCTGTTTTTCCATCGATCACCTAAAGATGGCTGTTTCTCTAGAGTTGTATGCGCAGCAGTTCATTACGGAGGGCGAGGACGGAAGTATCAAAGAGTCGATAAAAGGATCCCACCGGTAATGGTGATGTTGGGGATTTGTTGATGGTACATTTGTCTGGGAGACAGACTTCGTTGCTTGCTGAGGCCAGGGCAGGGTTTTACGAACTGACGTCGGGAAAGTGATTAAAGTAAAATCATGGTTAGCTTGGATAAATTATGTACAAAAATGGTGTCCTCCATCAAGATGGATGGTAATTTCGCTTTCTAGCTCTTGCATTATACAAGTATGCCGCATATGTCGTTTGACGTTTAATTTTTCCGTACACACAGACAGGAGGAGCATGTGGTAGCGTTGTGTCCAAGTGCAGACTTGTTTGATGTTTTCTTGCAAATCAATACACCGTACACGTGTGAGCGGTAGGACGTTTGAATATTTCATATATGTCCGTAGACCTGCATAATGTGATCGGATGGGTCACAAGATCTTGGTCGCACAAACAGAATGGCTCTATTACTGGTGCCTCCACTCTGGCAGCACCAGTACCGTTGCGAAAAGGGCTCTTTCTTTCATCTTTTAAATTATTCATTCAATGTCCATGATTTGTGTCATGTATCGGAATCCTTTTTGCCTCTCCGATTGTTTCCTTTACGGACCCAATGCCCGGCCCAGAGGCCAATGGTAGACTGTGAAAGGAGATCAGCGAGACAGGAGTGGCAGCAAGAAATTGAATAGTCCAATTTTCGACACCCCCGGGGGGGGAGTACACCACATCCGTTTTCAGTGCGACTTGAAAATCCTTCCGCCTACCGTACTGAAATGAAGCGTGTCTCGTTAGAATCTCATCAATATACATCCATCCCGTACGTTCCAGCAGCCGTCGCAGTAGCCAAAGCTATGAGACACACCGTCGATTCGCCCGTCCGTCGGTTCGGGGTTGTCCAAAATGACAAGCCGGCGCCGGTGACGGTACGGCGCGGCGGTAGAAGATATTCGAAAAATCAGTCACGTAAATAATACCGTTATCGGAATCGAACCGTTCTCCCATCGTCCTGACGGCACGGTTTCGGCGAAAACGAAATCAATAAGCCCATCCAAAGCCGGGACCGTGCTTGATATCATCTCAACAGGACATGTTGGGGTGGGTGAGGGCTCCTCGATGGCGTCGTCCTTCGGCACACTTAGGAGCATTCCAAGGTGGCCGGTTGCCACGTTTCGGCAACGGATTTGTTTTAGGACTGTGTTGGCATCCTTGACGACGTCTCCCGCCCTGAAGGCGAAGCGCTGAATCTGCGCTATCTGGTGGTCCATCTTTTACATCTCATTTCCGGTGAATGCTTGTAGCGCACCAATCTGAAAGAGCTTTAAGGAGCTTCGTCGCGACGATGTGAAACGAGTCAATTAGGTAGCCCCCGATGGTATCGCAAGATCCGGTCCGGAACGAGACAAATGGGAGCTGGCGGAGTTCTAATCAAGCAAGTTCCAGCAAGTCGCCCCAAGCGAGCCTTCTTGATGGGCTTTGTTCTCGAGTGGAAGCTTTGGAATGTACAAAGGATATTTTATGATTCAGGGGAAAAAATATCCTTAGCAGCTGTAGACGCGTCCTAATGATGTTGGCATCTGATTGGAGGTTAGTGAGGACAACCTAGTACGTCTGGAGTTACTTTTGGGATGATGCGTTTGGAATGTGGATTGACGTTTCGCCTACTGGACACTTGCCGGTCGTACCGTTTGTGGAACATCAATATTCATGTTCGATCGCACGAGCTCATTAGTATGTCCGCGGCAGTAATGCGGCAATTGCTGCGCAATGTGTGCGGCCGATGTGACCACCGCCAAGTTTGGCTTGGAGCCGTCAGGGACGCTTGCTGGCCAGGAGCCGACCCATTCCGGAACAATGACATACATTTATTCTGACCATAAAAGCGCGTTCCATCAGTGTCGTACGTTCGATGTATTCGAGGTGAAGGCCGCCATTGATTGCGTTGGTCCCGAGATGGCGGCGTGCGCGTTCACATTCCCACAAAGGGACAACAGCGCTGCTCCGTCCAAGGTTTGCCTGCACGCCGGTTGAGACAACGACGATACACACGTGCTAATGTGCGCGGGTCGTTTGCTCACGTAAGACAGGATCGTCTCTTCCACGCGACCGTCAAAACAACGGACGGGTCCGAGGGGTACCAGTGTGTTTTAAAGTGCTTTGTTTGGAGTAGAGCGCGCTGCACACAGAGACACATCCGGCTACGATTACATAAGATCGCAACGTTTCTTCCGCAAGCGCGGAAACACGTGACATTATGACGCTGAGATTGTGTGTTTTCAATTGAATTCGTGCTGGTGTTAAAAATTGCAACCCTAACAACGACGGAGGGTTGGCCTGCATTGTCACCGGTTGCTGCGGTTGACGATGTCAAGTAGTGGTGTTGGTGTTGTCGCACGCTGCTGGAGATTTCATTAGCGATTGAACGTGATCCGGTTTTGCTCACGACCGACCCAGCCGCTATTGTTGATGCTGCGCTAGCGACCAATCCCTTAAAAGTGGAATTAACCTCTCTTCGCTGTGGAATTCGAATCGATTTGGATGCTCGAATGGGATAATCCGGATGAAGCGTGTGGGTTGAGCGACAAAACGGAATGGTTCGTTTAATTGTTCGGTATCGTTAGATCGAGGACGGATTATGGAATTTAAGCACACGTTCGGTGAATGTCGTGTTGGGAACTGATCGTGAACCTAGAACTGAACAACGTTCCGTTTCGATTATAATCGAGCTACTGCTGAAACGTATATAGGAAACTGCAAATGTGCCTGTGTTTATGTACTGAATCGATTCGAAATTAAGGAACTTCTGGCAAGATACAAATCTGTTAGAAGCGCTCAAAAAATTAATTAATTTTTCAACTGGAATTTGTCATAATCCTTCCCCTACGGCATAGTGTGCGCTTTTTTTGGGTATTAACATTCAGTGGCATAGACATATCTGCTCACAGGCTTGGGCCCTTTGGCTCGCAGCACGCTTTGATGTGTTTCATATAAACAAGAACCAAGCTTTGAGCGGTTTTATCGGTCGTATTTTACTATCAACAAGCGCTTCGGTATCTTCGGTTGGTGAGACGCGGCGTATGTATTTACCGCATAAAAGCCTAAATGGGGTTTGTTTATACACTATCGGTTACCTATCAGGGCCAGCACGTTTGCATAACCGGCGCTTGGTGCTGTGTGTTAGATCGAAAACACATTTGGGATAGTTTTTTTTGTTGTTGTTGCTTGTATTAGTGATTTGGGTTCCAATGTTTATCTGATGAATTGCAGCCACGTCCTTTTCGATGGACGGATATTGGATGTTGTTGATTTTGCTAGTGATGAATGTTTGTTTTAAACATGACAGCTTCAATAACTTCAAAAATACGCCACATTGGTTGTTATGGAATGGGACCCATTTCAAAATACTTACTGAGTATTTTCCATTTCCCTTGTACTAGTGCAGTGGAGCTTCGTTTGCTTACTTCCTAATCTAAATTTAATCGGCTGTGCTGGACGTACCCTTTTTTGAAATCAAATCGTGACCGAGCCGGTCCGGGCGATTCGATGGCGGAATAAATTTGCGATGGACTTACGTTAAAAAAGTTACGTTAAATCAGCGAATCCATCGCCAAGGACACCGTAGCAGTTCGAAGTACTATAATTACTTGCGATGGATCTGGTGGCTGCAGTGGCTTAGCTAATCGAGCGCCAAGGTCTTTCCTACGTTGGTGCGTCCAATCAGTGCCGGATGCCTCTCAAAACTAAGCGGGGTCATCGCAGACGGCTTACGGGTCTGCGGGTTGAGAATCTAGCTGAAATATATCAAGGAAAAAATTACGAGAACTACGTTAAAAGCACTTCCAGCTGTGTACGTCCGACTCTATTGGCAGCGGTGCCGATTCTCGGCAGACAGCTTCCAGCATTGGTACTTGATTGCGCTTGACTCATCGTAGCCGTGGGCAACGAAGTGAGCAAAGCCTCCGGTTCAGTTGACGAGACGGTTAAGGTCACACCGCGCCGGGCTCACTTTTGGATTTGTGTCCATTTTGTCGTTTTTTTGTGGTGGCATGGTGCTTCATCGTCTTCGGTACGGGCGTTTTGAATCCCTTTTTGCTTATCGTTACAGACTAAAGCGCGTTGAGTCACAATTGATTTATGGTACCCGTCTCGTGTTTTGCGGTGAATATGCTTTAGCGAGCAAAACTTCGAGATGACCTTCCGCTTAATATGAGGGTACGGTTAACTCGACGACGACGGTAACAATTTGTCATTTCCGACGAAGCGCGTTAGCGCACGAAATGTTCACCATTCGGAACTACAACTTAATCTTCGAGACGCCCAGCGAAAGCTCTTTGTTCATTAGATAGAGTGGCGTTTGCGTTCCTTTATTTTTGTTTAGACGCTGTAGTGATAGAAAATTCAAGTTGATTTGTTACGTTTTATTGCTGATTGACGAGCAGGAAAAAATGTACCACAAGTGTAAAGCTCAACACCGTGGACTATGATGATGCATGTAGACGATATTATCATTGACCCAAGCGACGAAAATAACGAATAATTGATTCGTAGCTAATTGTAGCTGTAGCAAAATTAATCCTCGATAAACAACAATCTAGAATTTGACCGCTTTATCAAACTGAACTGAGCTTCAATCATGCTTAATGCGTTCTTAGTCTGTCAAATTGTTGCTGTTAACGATGCTTCGTCATCAGTAGCACTTCCGCATAAATACTAGCAGGCGGACTCATACAAGAGTATACAGTAGTGCTGGGTGTGGGGAAATATGCTTATGGCAAAGCCGGCTGTGAAGCGTTTGTTCTTTGCTTTGAGATCGTTACCCCGGTACGTGATGTCATCTCAGTTTTTCGAGCTCGGAAGGTCAAATAAACGGTATCCGCCGGGGGAATTGAGTCAACGTATCTTCGGTGTGCAGAGATGCGTTTGCATCGATGATGATTACGCTGATGATGCTCATGACGATGTTTTGATGTTGATGGTGAAAATTAGTTTTCAACTAACCTCACAGCCCTAACGGTGGCGGCGGTTTGGTCCGGGTGGTTAATTTTCCCGTTTGATGTGGTCGTTTGGAGAGTTTATTACGCAAGCGGACGGTGTGTCCTTTTGGAGGAGGTCCTGCACGTACATGTTTTGCTAACCGAGCGTCGGGGTGCGGACACGTTTAGGGGGTTTTATTTAATAAACTAAATGATGGGAGATAATCATGATCGGACGGTGGGATGGATTCCGCCAGTAGACGACATAAACTTTTATTGAAATCGTATGCAGATTAGTTGCTCCCATTCTCCTCACTTGCAGGAAGGTCTGGATCATCCGAATGCGCTAATGGTGTCGGATGATGATGATTATGGTAATGGTGGGCTATAAGCGTGCGAGCGGGAAGGAACGGTTTCCCCGTTCAAAATGGACCGTTTTTGGAGCGTTTTAGTTTTGCAAAAGTTATGACTTATTTTATAGTGCTCTTTGTTCGCTCGTTTCTATCTCGATTTTTGATTTTTTTTTTTGCTTGTGATGATAAAGTTTTCCGATTTTCACTTCGCAGCATCATCGTCAGCTTGCTGTGTGTATCGAATTCTCAATTCCCGCTGGAGACAATTTGCTACCGTTTCTCGGCTCGTGCATTGCGTCAAATTTTAATTCGTTCTCTGAGGACTCATTAATACAGGAACCGAGGGTTTGAGATGATTTTTTTTTGTCGTTATACCAAAACTCGGTACCGTTGCCACCGTATCGCACACTGTTGTGTTCCACACCGTTCGTCAACGTCATCGGCATCGGTGTTACATTCACAATTCATTTGCACAGCCCAACCAGCAATTATGGCGCGTTATTCAACGCCCTGACGGGTTGCCGCCGCTGTCAGCACCAGCCATCGCTCGTGGGAGAAGAGAGAACATGAAGGTGATGACGCCTTAGTGTAGGGTGGGAAATGCACGCCATTCCTAGCTTCGGATAAATCCATAACTTTTCCGGCTTGCTTCGAGTGTGATGGTTTTTTTTCTTCATTCACAGCTCCAAACCCTCGTTCTCTCTCGCTATCCCTCTCTATTTCTCTGTCTCTCGTACTCATTCTTTAATTGATTTTCTTGTGCTCCACCGGAACGGGAAGCTTATTTCACAGCAGAAGTAGCAGAGAAACCCCGGCGAATTGAAAGTGAAACCTGCACACTGGAAACGGCAAGGCAATGACGTAGCGCTTAAACGTAGGTGTAGTGAAACAGGGTGGAAAACTCCAAACCATGGAAGGAAAACAGATAAAAGAGAGAGAGATAGGAGAGCAAAGAAAAAATGAATACAAACAGACACACGCATACACACTTCATAACACTTACTTCCTCACTGGGGTCTTAATTTGTGCAAATTATGTTGAATGAAGTTGTTAGCAAGTTTTGAGCTACGGTTCGTTGTGTCTTTAGGTTTGTTTGAGTTTTTTCCTCTTTGCATCGCCATGGCGTTCTGTGAACGAACGTTTTCGCTATTGAGAGTAAAAAAAAACATTTGCAAAGTTTAATGGTAGGGATTATTATTTGTTGTGAGTAGATGCCAGAAGGAAAAAGTTGATGCCAGAAGAAGTGATAGTGATATGAAATATTACACAAGTTTTGACTTATTTTTTACCTTTGTATAGTGTGTTTTTGTTCAAATTAATATATTTAACACTGTACTCAATTTTTTGCTTATTATTTGGTATTTACAGTAATAGAGACAGTTAAAATTTTGTAAATAGTTATAAGGTATTCATCAAAAACACTAAAAACTGGCTCAACAAAACAAGCATTTTTGTCTTACAATATTAAGGTAAATCGAAATATTATCATTTTGGATAAATTTCACAATTAGAATCATTTGTATTTTCTTCGAATTATCGAATCATTTGTCTTCTTTTATGTACATTAACAACATTATATGATTGGGAACGCAGTAAACACTTATCCTTCTTCACTGTGAAGTATAGAGCGTTATTAATACGCGATTTAAATACTTGAAAACATTATACATTTACGAATTGTTATTCGCGCTGGGTTCGTCGGTATTATTTTGCTTACAAAACAACCCTAGTACCGAAGTTTCACAAGTGTTATGATGAAACATTAGGGAATAGATCGTTGATAGTGATGGTGAAGTGCTGTGGAATCAGCTTGTTGATGATATATTATCAATCATTTTACTCTAGATAGATATTACTCCAGACTAGACTGTGCCATGAGATAAACTATTTA
>JXXA01004237.1:0-17693 GCA_000956255.1 Anopheles punctulatus | reverse complement strand
CAATCGAAAATATGCGTCATGCTTCACGATTCAATGCAAACCAACCTTCCAAGCCCGCCAAGAGGTGATGGAATACGAGCATTACAGAGCATTAAATTTTATATGCCACTATAAAACGTTTCCGGTTGGTTCTGTGTATAGACAGAGCAACAAAAAAAAAACAAAAACACACACAAACCCACACAAATGATGTATAAGGATTTGCAGAGTTTTCACGTCTCCTCTCCCCCATGAAGCATCCTGTTTCAGAGTTAAAAACTGGCCGAAATAAGATGGGATGTGTAAAGTGTAAATAAAGAAACAAGTAAAACCACTTTGCCGACTCCGTGTCCTTGGGCGTGAGGATGGAGAAAGACCAGTCCCGGGACAGGTTACACGGGTGCTTACGGCTCTAAATGGTTCTCCACTCCCACAATCTCAGACATTCCGCCCGCCCGGTACATCTTTCACTGTTATTGCACATCAGACGTTTTGTGAGACGTTTAGCGTTCCTTCGCTAAAGTCTCAAAGGCAACGTCAAAACGCCTCCCTCGCCGCGTGCGGAGCACCAGATTGACTTTGAGGTCGTAATCTTCTCCCCCCGAGCCGGTCCACTGCGAGCAAAGAAAAAAAAAAACTCCATGAAGCATGAATATAGAAATATCACAGCTTTATAGGCAAAACGGGCAGACGGTTTAGTGGTCATTCCACGATGTCGGCTGGGATCGTTGGACGGGACGCATTGGAGCCGAACACAAGTCCCTCTCGGATGGGTGTTGGAGCATGATTTTTCAATTTAATAGGGGTCGTGCGCCGCGGGGGAAAGTTTTTCGGCCATTTTATGTGCCTGCTGTTTCGGGATGCATTTGACGGTGCTGTTAAATTTTACTCGATATCGTGTATTTGTTGCATAAACACAGGCGCTTTTCTGTTCGATCAGAAAGCGATTCATTTTTCTCTATTCGAGTATTTCTCCCACACCACATTGGTTGAGAAAAGCATGTTCTTTTGTCTTGCTTAATAACAATTAGTTATCGAATAATTCATCTCATTTCTTTAAAGCAACTTCGTGTCCTGCGAGCGTTAAACTGTCACGAGCACGGGTTCCAGTGAAATGCAATTTAATTTACTTCCACTGCCATCATCCTCCGGGACACTCGCACCAGCGACGACCACACTGTAGCAATTGTTCGTATTCATTTGTCGTCGGGAAACGGCGAGAAAATTCGTTCCGTCCGGTTCAGCCGTATACTGCCTGGGGCGGTTTGTGCCGAGCGAACAGATGACGAGTAGCAGTAGCTTCTACTGCCACGAACGTCAAGGAAAAATGTAGACTCCACACAGTGTGCGATCCTCTCGGTGGGATTTCGTTGGTTTTAATTTAATTTTTTACAGCCGCAAACCGAATTTTCGTTTCGGCCTAGCCTAGCGTCCTACGGTTATACGGCCGAGTTTATGGAGCGAGAGACGAACCTTTGTCCGTCCGTTTCGGAAGAAAGCTAGGGGCAATCTTTGGAGTTGTCTTAGCATTTCGTTCGGATAGTCACAAAAGGTTATGCAACGCACCGCTTCGTGGTACAATTTGTGCAAGATTGTAGATGATTTTCTACTCTCAAGATTACATCGGGACTAACAAGAACAGCGCTCCGTCGATTTATCGAAAACACGAAAACCACCGTCATCACGGTTCGATAAGCGTTTGAGCTGGTTTCATGATAAATTAAAGCACTTTTATGCTTCGCTGGATATGACTGCTCGCGGTGAGCGTAACGAATGGATCAGGGATTTAATTAAAATCTTCTTTCCTGGATATGGCCGTGGATGATATAAAAAGGAATCGAATAAAGCTCCCACACCGTTCAAATTCACCTCACCATCATTTAGTAACGCTTCTGCTTCTTATTAAACACTCAAAAAGTTACGCGATGCGGGTTATCGTTCATCACGACCATCATACGCGTTGTAAGCGGCCGATACAAAAGAAAACAATTTAATTACATCGGATCGTACGCCGGTGTGCGGTCGTCTGTTTGATGCTGTGTTTTTTTTTTCAAAAAACGTAAATAAAATATACCTCTGTAAAGAAATGCGAACAGCACACATGCTTCAAAGGAAGATTTTATAGCGAGAGTGAAAACTTGATTAAAGCTAAATGTTTTTCTTAAAAAATTCACACGCATGAGAGTGTGCTGGTGATGAAGAAAGTGTGTACTATTTATCAATTGTTCATATGAAAATAACTAGCTAATTAATCCTTAACCGTTATTGCAGTGCTTCAACCTGTAAACTTCGCAAAGTTTCACAAAGTTTAACCGTGTTAGCTACCTACACATCCATCTAAAAACGACATGTTCCTACTCAAGGAGCATTAGAGAGTAAAAAAAAGAGACCGGAGAAACAAGAACCTGAGAGTCACAGCGCAGCAAAAAATGAAAAATAAAACACACACTTAATCATCGGAGGTAGAAAGCCTTTGAAGTGAAGCCCCGCACTGTTTGCTCCACACTTTGCCACTTTGGAGACGAGGTGTCCTGGTCTCAGTTCATTTTCTACCATGGTAACCTGGTTTTTGTCGCACATGTTCTTGTACCGTCGGCTTCGCACGAGTGACTCGATTCCCAGAGCTTACGAAGGGGAAAGACATTGTAAAAATGAGATTCGGTTGTAATTACGGTGCTGCAAATTGCCTTGTGGCATAACGTTGAGATGAAGTGTTGCAACGGGAGCTTTGAGAGGGCGCTAGGGTGGTGGAAGCGGAAAAAAAACATGGCGAGTTTCGTGCGAGATCACTGGAGAGGGAAGAGGGAAAGGGAAGAAAAGAATGAGAACCAGGCCGTCTGAGACTTTATTAGATTGGGGAAGTTCATTACCATGGTTGCTAATTCGTATTAAAACATTTTTCTCGTTCGCAACTCATTTTTTCGAAACACATCAACGGGATGCTGAACGATGCGAGGAATGTTGTGTTGCGCGGCGTGAGAACATGAAATTGTGTTGCTTCTGTCACAATCGTACGACAAGTGGAATGAAGGATTAAAAGGGAGCCATTTACGTGCCATTTTTTTAAGTTCTTGAGCCGTTGAATGTGTACAGTTGTGTGTAATCAAAAAATTGTGTAAAAATGGGAAGACGTTGTTTAAAAGAATAAAATGGTTGTTTTTTATAATAATTTATTGTTAAAAAAATAAAAACGAAACAATGAATTCCATTGCAAGATTTTTTTAAATATTTTTCCAATGCAATATGAAACTATTTCATATTCAGAATTTTTCAAATTTATGAATTTCTAATTTTTGGTTTAAGAGTTTTGAGTGATGAAATAAGTAACAATTTTTACTGACTTTTTTCTGACTTTTGCCGGGAGATTATGAAAATGATTTTTTATAGTGAGCTCTTATCTATTTTTTTATCATACTTCCTTTGCCACGTTTATCAGACTTGATGTAGTGCTAGCAAAAATATGATGTTCCTTCATTCGAAAAACAATTGCTCTCTGCCAGTAAGATACACATCGCTACGCTGTCAAAACGGTAGGATCCGTAATAATTCTATCGTACCGCTCGGTACGGTGTACTTACCAAAGTTTTCCTTCTCATTGCGCGGATGCGACCAGACAGTCCGAACGTGCGAACACAGATGCAGCAGTAGCAGCAAAAGAAAGCAAGCGAACGATAAAGAAGGGCGGCCGGGGAAGGATGCGAAGGAACGGTTGACCACCGCTGATGGCCGGCGACGCAAGAAAAGATGCTGATGATGATGATGATGGTGATGGTGGCGATCTCGATGATGACGGTGATGGGTTGCTCCTGTTCGGTTCGGGTTAGTGTGCGAAACGCTGAGTGATACCGTTGCAGGATGTTGCTGAACATCGCACGCCGGTCGATTAATGGTCATTGTTGGCGCGCTCAGTCATGTTTGCGTTCGTCCTGCAGTCGGTTCAGCATGCATTTCGTCGGTTTGCGCGTTGCGGGTGGAAGGAGCGCGGGCACGAGTGCATGAGAAGCTCGTCGTTTTTGCACCCACACTGGGACCGCTGATTTACGTGCATTTTATTACGTTTATCCTAAATGATCGTTGAGCGGAACGGTGAACAATTTCGACACTATCTACGTGCACGGTAACACTTCGCTCGTCAGCTGGACAGTAGCACTGCAGATGAATTCAGTTTCCGATTGTCGGGCTTCACTTCCGCCAAGAAACAGCTACACTGGGACTATTAAACACTCGTAGCATAGCTTTTTACTCACTTTGCATTTTTACCCTAAATATTAAGAAGAAAAATCAATCAATATTTTGCTACGAAAAACACATCACACAGTGTAACACTTTCCTTAACGAAAGAAAAGCAAAAGAAAAAAACACATTCTCATCGTGATATTTGTTAAAGCCTTCTAGCTCTCCCATAAAACAACACTCAACACCACCGCAACGATCTCGCCTTATCTCGTGCCTTAATTTTCCAGCTGTTTGCTTCTCATCCCACCAGGCGGAGCGGGACCGTGCGCGGTGACGTGTTTTGTTTAGCGATTTTTCCACTGAACGTGCCTTCACCGGCGGGCGGGAAGTCTCGGAGCGGGCGTTTGTTTCACAGAAATTTGCCGTGCATTTTCCGAAATGCCAACAGCAGCCAACGTTTCACATACATACACATACGGGCGCGCACACATACACTGACACCGGTACACTCATATGGAAAAAAACACACACACGCAAACGACGAGGCTCTGTTTGCCCACAGAGTTTGATGAATATTTCATTCCTTTGCACCGCGCCGGAGGAATTTCCACAAGCTGAAAAAAATGGAAAATGTTAAAGCCGACGTTAATTTTCGTGAAAAAGGTTTGGTGCGAGGGCGATATGAAGGGGAGTCGAGGAGGAACGAACGAGGCATGGCACGAAGGACGTTTATGAGGAAAACTACAGCAGTTCATTTTGTGCGCTTGATTTGCTTGGAAGGAAATTACCGAAACAATCCTTGATCAAAATTACTTTAAAATATTAAAATGTCTAACGAATCTCTTGTTAAACGATTTCCTACTCAAACGATCCTCAAGTATACTCCAGTTTCCTTGCCTACCGCCACCACCATCCACAATCCAGCAAACATTGATTAGACAAACTTCGAGCCAAGGATAATCGTATCGAAACCGCACGATACATCCCGAGGCTTTGCGAAGATCAACACACAAGTGTGGTTCTACCCGAGGCACCACGATACCATTTACGCGTGACTTCATCCCGATAAATGGCTCCGATCGCTACCCACCCGCTCCGTATGTTTATGCAAATGTAATCAGCCCGAAGACATTAGGCGCCCTAATGGGAAGCGAAAATGTGACTGAAAAATAATAATCGATTAATGCGGACGTCGAATTTTCGTCTATCGTTTGGGAGGATGAGATGTACGGTGAGGAAAGAATTTTATTTGCCTAGTGAGAACGAACACAAGCCATTTGGTTGTTGGGTGTTAACGAGCAGAATATATCCCTTGTGATAAACGATTCAGCGCGTCTTTTTAAGCGGTAGATTAAGCTACACTAGAGATTTATGTGTGCGTTGCTGAATTAATCGTTTGTTAGTATGATTTTTAAAAAAAGCTATCTTTAACAACTTTGTATTAAAAGCTTTCAAAAGGTTTGTTTTAAATATTATTTGTATGACAATTTTTTCATAATTATAGCGAATAGATATATTTAATATTTAAAAAAATACATCACTTGACCCCAAAACAAATAAACTCATCTTGATTCCAGTAGGTTAAACTTTCTCTAACAACTTCAAGCTAACGGAACAACCTCCTTCTGTATGCAGGTCGGAAAACTGTGCGACGTCTGACAAATGTTGACATTTTCTGCCTTCGTAATCAATATTGCTTTTATTACGTTATTAGGTTGATGCCCTCCGTAACAAGCGCCGGCATCGCAAATGTCCTGCAGGTGAACAACATCCCACGCGTGGTTCGTAAGTTCAAACAAGCTTTTAATCAAACCGCTGCCAACTTGTTACCCAACTGGATTGCTCCAAAGGAAGAGCAAGGTAAAGCATGTTACATGAAGCAGAAGTCCTTATTACTCGCAGTTATTATTTTGAAGTATTCCGTACGGGCTCAGAAAGGAGTTGCCAGCGAAATGAGGAGAGCGAAAAACGAAGGGAAAAAAGTGCGTTGAAATAAAGACATCATCCACCGGATAGCGGGTTCCTACGTGGGGTGTTTTTCCACCGTCGGTTGTTATTCTTTTCGTTGGGTTTCTTCTCCCTTCGGTGGAGTTTTCACCACTAAGGGAATGTATGCGGTGTAGAAGACGGCAAGATAAACAGCAAGTAATACACGAAAGCATGTCAGGAAATATTTATGCACGGTGAAGTACCCGAGCCTCCCGGGCAACTTGGAGCGGCAAGTTCGACCGTGACTGCTGTGGGTTAGCACGATCGTACGGCTTCGCAGCACCGTGTACTGATTGTTTTGTTCATGAGATGGAGAAAAAATGATAGCAATATGGGCAACATAAAGCGAACGAGTGATTCATTGGCAAAGGGATAACCAAATAATTCCAAGTTCGTTACGCAGTTCGTCAACGAGTGAAGCTAAATCAACTCGTAAGGATAGTCAAGAAATTAAACTGTTCATGATGAAGAATGAAGAAGGAAAAAAAGTTTCTGTCGGAAACACTTCCTATCTACATAATTTTCTATTTCAAACAAACTACAACAAAATCGGCCAGTTCCAGTGTTTACCAAAACGCAATTTCATTTTAAAAATACAAGAACCCACTTTTGTAGAATTGTATCGCAAAAAGTTGCTGTATGATTTGATGAGTGAACAGCTGCCATCACTTATTAAACATTGCATGCGAAACGCTACTATTCCTTCCAACTGCAAACGATAGTTATTTGATTCGACATAAACGGCATTTTATTAACCGAAGCCTCCGTGACACGCCACAGACAAGTCAAAACAATATTTGCAACCTCGCTAATACACAGCAATAAATATGGTAAAACAATCACTGCAGATAAGTCATTAGCATAAAAATGTACCATAAAGATGTAATGGGAGTGTAATCTTGCCTTACGATTATCTAATGACTTTTCGTGTCCGCCCGAAAGCCCTTCGGCAACACGCGGAATCCATTTGTGGCAGCTTCGGAATATTGATTTTGTTTGGTGTGCCACGACCAGGGCGCGTGGTGTTTTTATTCGATTTTTTTTTCGTGTTTCTTTTATGATGGTCATCATAGTCAGCATGCTATAGTAATCTTTCGGATCGGATCCAGATGGAGTAACGCTCACACACGGGCTCGGGTGCTGTCGGCGACGAAAATAAAACTATGACCTGGGTCAAACGTCATTCGGTGGGGATGATGATGATGATGATGGTTACGGTGGCCATTTGCTACACCACCATGGCTCAGTGACTTTAAAGGCCTACCGGTCTGCGTTTGATAAACGTACCGGCGACAACACCTGGCGCCCGTAGCTTTAAGCCTTCCAACCTGCGGCAGTTCCGAAAGCACCACAGCCACAGCCGTGCGTTCTACTTGCGGGTATAATTCGGCTCGGGACCGAAAATAAATCACAAACACGCAAGCTGAATTATTAGCGTGCTTGTGTTTTTCGATCATTCGTTTGCGCTGGCATTTCTTGCCCCACCACGTCCGCCTTCGCCCGCCCGATGTGCGAGAGCAGTACCTTGTGCTAACGGAAAGTTTTTCACCTCTGCAGCGCTCGTTCGGCTGGGGTCAACTTTTCATCGCGAACGTAAGGAACATAACAAATCGTGTAATTTGCATAACTACCGATCGTGTACGCCTGCAACACAGTGTAGTTGATTACGAATTTTTGTAAGCGTGCAGAAGGGGAAAAAGTGACGGTTTTGATTTGACTAATGAGTAAAGCAACGTGAAAGAAGCAGCAAAATTTTGTTACTGTAAAAATTCAGCCCGAAAGTATGCAATCAGAGTATGTGTTTAAAGCATTTTCAGTTTGATTTATGGCTTAAAATTATTGCCAAAAAATAAATATACTTTCATATACCATTACCATTCGTTGCACAGCCTGTTTGCACAGAAATGCCTGCTGCATTTTGTTTCCCAGGAAGTAGGCTATAATTTGAAGCCGCACGTTCCTCTCACGCCGGCACGAATGTAGTTTATAAGCTCTTGTCCAGTGACTGAATTAGCGCGGGCGCAACACTGGCACCCGAAAAACCACCTCCTCACTATGGTGTTTATCGTTTCATCTAGATTTATTGTGCGAATGTTAAATTGCTTCCTGCAGCTCAGACCGAAGCGGAACAATAGTTTCGAAGCGTTCTCGAACAGGTATGCAGTTGAAGCGAAAGAGGCTAGCAGAACATGTTTTTGCGAATGCCATAAGGACCTCCCACGTGCTGGCTCCCCAAAAACTAGCTACATAAATCAAATTGTGTTCTCATGGTACCATTATCCTCTTAGAACGCATCCTGCGAGAATTTTGGTCGAGGAAAGTTATAATAGCCTCATCCTACCGTACAACCTGATTCCGGGGCAAGCAGACTTAAAAGTTTTAAAATGTATACGTGGGAGGATTGTTTGCTTTTGGGATAATCATACCGGAAAGGAGATGAGAAGGGTTCAAGCATTACCCATTTTAAACAAACTTTTGATCAAGCACATGCTGATAAGGATGCCATCAAATTGAAAATTTATTTTGTAAAAAATGATTATAATTTAATTGGATTTAACCAATTTTTTGTATACAATAATGAAATTGCAGTAAATTTCCCAAACACAACAATCGATCTGCTTCTGTAAATTAATTCAAACATCTGTTTTCCACGCTAAACTACATCCTTTCCTGCATGTGCGTGACCGAACCGGGCAGCTTTTATCGTGATTCCGAGCACACGAAATCTTCGAAACGGATTAAATTATCCCCCTCTGTTCAAAGATAAACCTATGGCGTACAAAACGGCGGTTAATGTAAGGCACCCAAGAACAACCCACAGCTTTTCAACGGTTTTCCGCTTCGTTTTCCACCATCAAAGGTATCCCCTACGAGCGAATGAGTCGTAAGGTGCGACCCATAATAAGGGTCGGATTTTGGAGCCCCGAAGAAGTTGCCTGCAGACAATAAAAAGCTGGTGGTAAATTAGGCGCCAAGCAAACCCTCATGCGGTTGGGTTTTTATGTGTTAATTTAAAACAAAATGTTCTTTACAATACGTATTTAAATTTGCATCAAGAACGTAAAGACGGTTAATAAAAAAAAGGTTTGATAAACGTCTAATATTCAACAATTATATTTTTTTTCGTAGTTCCGTTTCCAATCCTTCTTTCTTATACGTTTAAATTAACTTTCAACTCACTATTCTCCTACTTTTTTTCTGGTAAAAAGCTCAATTTACCCGTTAATAGGGGGTGTTCATAATTAAAATCATCTTCAATCATGGTGAGCTTACGCAGGTTAAAGAAAACAATGAAAGGTCAAGGTTAGGCAAATGCGGTACAGTCGTCGATCAAAAACAGACATTTATACGAATGAGAGCCATTATATTCAAAACGTAAAAAATAAATACGTCACAAACTGATTGTATATTAAGCAAACATTTCAAATAGCGCTACTAAGATGGCGTTACCTAATGTTTGTCATCGTGTATCAATAGAACGCGTTAAATTTTCCTAATTCTCTAGGAATTACTTACATCAACACCTCCGCTTAGTCGACGACTCGTATCCTTTAGTCGATTTCTAGAGCCGCTTATTGATTAACATTCTCGCACACAAACACTCCTTGCCCTCGAAGACCCCCCCGAACCCAACACTCACATTAAACTCAATATGCACCAGGTGCCTCTTTCACTGGCAGGGGTACGAATCATTTTCCATGATGAATGAGCCGTCTTGTCGTCGAATCACCGTACGCTTGCTGATGATTTATCGTGATTATCGATAATCTTTCGCCTTTCGCCGCTCACACACGGCCAACACGCCATCACACTTTTACATAAAAGCTACCAGACACACACAAACAGAGCCCGCACAACACTCGCGCACTTTATCATTTTCTCACACAGTTGGTGAATTCTCGAGAAATAACTCTTTTCGCGTTGTCGAAAGATTTCTTTCGCTCGCAAGTAGCGTATAGCATAAACAGCCACCAACACGCCCGAGATCACCGAGTGTTTAACCGTCTCACCATCACCGGCGATCGCAGTGAACCGTGAACCGAAAGGAATTTCCATACCGAAGTGGATTATGCTACGTCCTCCAGCCGCTCCAGACGCTCCAGGCTGCCATCCTCCCGACCAACGTTCAGTGTTTGAGCGACGTTTTGCGGCGACGAATAATTCTTCACATTTCTCCGCGATTATCCTTCATCGCCTCATCACACCATCCAAACATCGCGTAATCCTTTGCGCAAATTGAGGTCACCCGTGCCGCGAAGAAACGTGTGAGAGAGTGGGAGCAGAATAAAAAACAAAAAAAAGGACACAGAAATGTTTCCACTACCGCACTATTCCACTAATTTGTCGCTACCATTGACGGTTAATGACGTACGTGGCTGAAGTGCTGCACAGTGTTATCCTTTTTTGTCATCCGGTTGCTTTTTTTTTGTTCTCTTCTGCTGTCGGTGTGATTGAAGATACTGTGCAGCGAGTAAAACCAGAGTGGGATTCGGTAGGCGATGCCACCGTCGCTTAACCGAACCAACCGACAACGCTGGCGTATCCTTTCGGACTGATTGCAGGCTGCGAAGAACTCGTCCTGAGTACGGGCTCGATTGCTCTGCTTTGGCTCTCAGTGTCTTTCTCGACGAACGTTCATCGATTTCATGAAAATACGAACGAACCGGTCTCGCTCACGAAGCAGTTTCGTCGATTATTTTAACATATTCATTCACCAGCGACCAAGCAAACAGAGTTCATTTTCATCGTGAGAAGAACAGGTAACAGAGTTTAGGTATTTCCACATAAAAATAGACAAACAAATGGGATTTGAGAAGCATCAATCTCTGCCACAAAGTTGTCGAATATTATTAATATAATTTTTTAAAAATCTTCAATCGTGTTCAGACACAAACTGGAATTTATTAAACGGTAAAGAGCAGCCAGACGACATAATTGGAACACATTTAAGTTATGCATTAGTAATGAGCTCCGTCTACGATATCAGCTTCGAGTAGCATTCTGCTTCCAAATTACTGGTTGTGTTTTTATTACTTTACTTTACTCGACGGACCGACGTACTTCTATGAACATGTTTCAGCAGTAACAAAAAGAGCAAACTAAACACTGAAGCAGCCTCTAATATCTTCTGCTTCAACGCAACGCAGACTAATCAGTCCCACCAGCAATTGTAGCATGAAATTGCTTTTCGATGTTTTTTGGGCCGGTTATGTTACAGTTTCGCCAGAAGAAATGCAACGTTCGTTAACAAGGTAAGGGCAGGCCGAATCGTCAGTCCAACAGGCACCAGTACAGAGTGCCTTTGCAGCCCAGAGTGGGTTGAATTTTCGGTTCGGAGAGTTTTGTTTACTCAATTTTCTAATTTTTCTATCGAGCGTGTCAAGTCGAGGCTTTCTCAAGGCCGAAAAGGCAAACTGAGGCTTCGGTTGTTTGTGCAAGTACACAAACCGTGATAATGTAGTGAAGATTTTGCGAAGGATGCATTTGTCAACCGGTAAGCGTTTAGCTGCAAATGATGGCTGCGAAGAAAATGTTTCAGTATTATATTTCTGAAGTTTTAGCAAAAGTATCTCACCGACACAGTACATTGCTATGTTACTATTTTTTATGTTTAATTTAGAGTACATATCTTTAGGTGCCATATAATGTAATCACTATTTACTGAAACAAGGCCCAATACATAAAGATAGCTATTGAAATAATTTGAAGTTTTTTAGGCCTTTTTCCATGTATAAAAAATGCTTCCACTACATTCAGTGATTGTAGAACTATGTGGAACGAGAACTTATTCGAATATAAATAACTGAGCACGTGCGTCAGAGCGTGAGTAAGATTTAAATTAAATTAAAAAAAATAGTTTTAAAACCTTGCCTTAACGTAGCTAAAAAAATGTATCGTATTGGAAAAACAACTGTATCGATTGCGATTGCGAGTTTTATTATTTGCACCAGCCAATTAACTTTTTCGAACGTATCGGCATAATTTACATTTCTCTGTTAACATTAAAACGTCAAACACCGGGCTACTTCGATCCTAATCACCGTGGTGGCAGCCCACGATGTCTGCTGTATATAATTAACATAATTCCTTTGAAAATTAGGCGTTTCGGTAGGCCAGGATCTTTGGTGCAGCGGAAACCGGCACGTATTTTCCACCGCGGTTTCCACCTGTTGGACCTAGATTACCATAATCTCAAGCACCTGCGAATCTTGGAACACTTTTCAGCCTATTGTTGAATGATTAACATTGTGAGATTCGTTAGGATTTTTTACTTATTGTTATAACAATTTTTATTTTTTTGTTTAAATTTTCAGATGCACAAAATGATATGTTTTGAAAAATTTGTATAATTAGTCGTTAACTAGCAATCTTTAATGTAAGATTTTACCAGGATTTTCTTAAGTGATCTTCTTGGTAATTGTTTTCTTTTCTGTATTGATTAAAATGCATCACCAACTTAACGCGCAATTACTAACCCAACCCAACTTATAATCACCGTATTTCCCAATCATGACGCTAATTTAATTATGTTTCAATTAGGCTGTGCAATTATGTGCACGTTTTACACACACCTTTATTGGAAAATTCGCACCGTGTGTGCTAGCAAACAAACCCCGTCAGGATCGCCGTCGATCGATCTACCCCCCAAAAATGTCCGCTTACGTTCGTCAGATCAGCGCATTAAAATTTACCACGCTGCTCAACCGCGGCCGGCATGATTTGTCTCCATCACCAAACACACCAAACATGTCGAGATGCCGAGATCGTCCGTACTGCATCACCTATCAAATTCTGCCCGGCTGCCGCCGAAGTTGGCGAGGGTTTTCAATTTATGTAAATTTCATGTTCACTAATTGAGTTGGTAGTGCTTTAGTTTTCGACTCGGTTTTCTCGCACAGTTTTCACCGGATGGCCTCCGACAACGGTGGGAGATCAACGTATGCACTCACACTCACGGCACGTGATTATGTACTTGTTCAGCAGCTGACTAAATGACAACCAGGCAGGCAGTAGTCGCGCAGTTTCGCTCCGAGTTTGTTTGACTGAGTGTTTTGCATAAAATATTAAAACAGCATTCAACCAACGCCGACGCTGGAATCGGTTCTGTTTGCTGGTGCGACAGGAGTAAAAATGAGCATCGAGATAGAAGCGATGGCTATCGTGCTTTCTGATGCATTATATTTTGAACTCGTCATTTTAAGCTAACGTATTGTGTGTTTGAATGAAGTAAACAACGTATAGTAAACTTATTATAATGTCACCAACGAGCGCCATAGCTTTGTGCTTCCGTGTCAGCAAAGCATTTGAATTCATTTTATTTAACAAATACTATAGACAAAGCTCAAGAAAACCTGCCAACTCGAACTCAAACAAAAAAACACCTCATAACAGCATCACAACTCATCGGACCATATTCAAAAGTTTAAATACGGATAATTCACGGTCGGTGAAGGTCTGGATCCGGTTTGCTTTGTTCAATTTCCTTTTTGTTGCAGGCGGAAAAGAAAAAGAAGTTGAAAAGGATGGAACATCAGACTTTCAAGTGAGTTTTGTTGTCAACATTGATGAATGAACGTATTATGGAATGCCTAATAATATACTTTCATAATTGATTATGATTAAAGTATCGATTAAAATTTTGGGTAAAAATGTTGTAAGTAAAAACAACACATGTTTTTTTTAAATCTACAAAAAATATGCTTCATATTTCAGCCTGTACGCTTGGTCCACTGGAAATCGAATCGTGCACCATCATTCGATCCTCCGGTCTTTCATACGTAAAGCACCCTTTCCAGGCATAAATCGTTGCCCATAAATTATCGATCGACAGAAGGTGATTGAGAATTGCCCCTTTGAAACGGGATACACCACTTTCTCTTACAAGCCAAACCCGAGCGAGCCTACTGCGATCTGGTTTTTTTATTTTTTTGTTCTTCTCCCCCGACCATCGTTCAAGTTCAAAAGCCCGGAAACTTTCAAAATACAAACCCTTTTTTGCGCCTCACTTTGCTGGCCCAGACAATCAGACCACTTTCCGTGCGCCAATAGACTAAGCAAAAACACCTTTCTCAATTTACTTTCAGCTGCCTGGACGATTTTTTTTATCTTCCACGGCTTGCAATTTTTGTTTCATTTTCGTTCCGTTCTATAAAGTGCTTCCGTGTGTTTGGTTCCGCTAGTGGAAAGCAGCTGACCTGGGAAGGCGCGCAGAAATTGAATCCCAACTCAATTCATCCTCTTCCGGGACCTGTTGATTGCAGGGCAGAGTAGTAGAAGAGGACATTCGATGAAAGGATCTTAAAGATTGGCTCGTTCGGATGTATTTCGAGGAAGTTTATTTCATCCAGGATTGATCATTATAAATTGGACTCGTACACTTCCTTGAAAAAACTTGCTTTCTTGTTGCTGTAGTGTAACAAAACGGTAATCCTTTCAAAAAAAAAAAAGAAGTTTTTTGGCACAGTTTTACGGTGAAAAAACGTAACGAAGTTATCATAAATATTTGCAATAACAGATACTAAAACTGTCAGTCAAACGAACAATTGAGCAATTTAATGTCATTTTTAAAAGCTTCTTCCAGTTCCGACAGAATCAATCAGCAGATATCTACATCTTCTTTTTTTCCCGACCACAGCTGTCAAACAAACGGTTGACACGACCGATAGGCAGTGTGAAAGATGATCTATTCGCATCAATCTTTTTGCTCACTTCAACTTCACTTCACTACCAAAGCCCTCCCATTCTTCCCATCGCACCCAGCAACCAATCATCGACTGGGTATTATTTTATTTCCCGTTACGGAGCGGCTTCTAAGAGGGGAAGAGCGTAAAAAAGGACGTGACTTACTACACTTACACTTATCCGATCGCTTTCATACGAGGAAAAAAGTGCCCATGCCTGTGCGGTTGCTGTTATTACAAATGATGCGAAATAATGATGTGCGCGCGCGTAACAATAAACAAGCGTACGCACACACGACGGCAGGGAAGGCAGGAAAGTGCCACCGTGTGTGTAAGAAACAAAAAAGTTGCACAAACAATACGAGCGCCAGATTGTGCACTAAATCGTTGTGCTGCCTTTCTTCATGAAATATGGATGAAAATGATGGATGAGTTTTCGAAGCAAACAAACAAACGTTTAGTGGAATTGCCTTCAAATTGGGGATACTGTTGTTTGGGTGAGGCCGGCAGTAGTACTTCTACTTTATACACTCAAGAATTATTTAGACTTAGGTATAATCAGTTTTTGAATCCAATAATAGACAAGAAAAATGGAGCACCAGTCAATAAAAATTTTGGTTATCAAACTCACTGATTATTCGTTGGAGTAAGTTTCATTCATCAAGATTATGCAAAAAACATAATTCTTTGAGAATTTCTATTTTTAATCAAATAATTGCCATCAATACCAATTTATAAGTAAGGCATTAATTTCAATCTCGTCCAAACATTATGATTAAAAATACGTTAGCACCAGCAATCTAATTAAAAACATGTATTTCGTAATTCGATATGTTTCATTTAAACCGTAACTCTTATAACACATCCTTCGGGGTGGTCGTAATAATATTAAAAATCTTTTCTCCAATTCAACAATAAATAGCTTTTGTCTCGTGTTTCTCCCGAGCTCCACTGGTAAACATGAAACACTAATTAAAAAACACAAACGTAATGCAAAACCCACTCCCCACGAGCCAACGAACCATTTCCATTCCGCCTGATCGCATTGATGTCATCACAATGTTTTCCGCTCCACTCCATTCTCCACGCCGAAATGCTAATGAACGCCGGTGTCCAAATGGTCCATCCCTTCTACCGGCCCACCCCGTTTCGGCATCATTTTACCCAGCAGCGTAGCCCGCGTGGAAATAGGGGAAGGAATTTTAAAATTTATACGTATCATTTTATCTCTGCCTACGGGTGGAATTGTTTTTCGCTTCAGCTCTAGCCCTTTTGTGCTGCCATTTACCATTTGTGCGCTTTCACACCGCCGGGTGCATATTTTGCTCGCACAAATAATCCTTCTAGCTTATTTGGGATAGCGAACAAAACAAAAAACAAAAAACAGACAAAGCGAGTGTTTCTGTGCGTTGCCGTTGGTGTGTCGTGCGCGTATTGTTATCCTTTCTTCACGCGGTGCAGATGCGTAACCTGTTTGTCGCTTTATTTCTCTTAGCGGGAGTTTATTTTACTGTCCATTTCCTCTCACACACACACGTACACTCACAGCACACACACACACACATATGTTGAACCCTTTCGGCGTGTCGGAATGAGTTATTTGTGCCGAACAATACCCACACGCGCATGGGGTAAAAAGTTAAGCTTCAACAAATTCATCTCGCATGCTGTAAGTCGAACCGTCGGTACGGCATTTCGCACCGACAATTCGGCTTCAATTTGCTGTGTCTTTGTGTCTTTGCTTTTTTTTTCTACACCGGAAGGGTAGGGAGGGAGCCAGCCGCATGCCTCGAAACTCGTTCAATATTTCACCGATTATCACCGGGCGATTAAGTTCCGCGCTTTGATGGTGAATAATTTACGCACGCAGCTTGTGGTGAGGCTGGTGAGAAATGCGAGGCGTGTTGAATATCGAGCGAAATTGTTTTTCGCACATTCCCAACGCCTGTCAGTGCAGGAAAAAAACTGCAGGACCGTAGTAAATTCAATTTGCGTTCCATCGTTTTGCTCAGATCAACACAAACACGATCGTCTGAAGTGCATTTGTGTTTCGCATTTAATTAATTTGTTTTTTCTCACATACTCACACCAGGATTTTTGTTTCAACCTAACACTGTAACTAACACATAATCGCCTACCTTTCCCATATCACACTCATTAATTATCCTTCAACACCTGCCTGATATCCTTTCCTTGTAGCGACACCGTCTACTTTGATAGCAATCAAATCTAATTGCTATGAAATTGTCCTTCTTTTGTTCGCTCCTCTCGGTGCAGAGTTCACAACGCTACCGTTTCACTGGAAAGCACACCTCGTTCCGAGAAAGTTTCTTTGATGTTGTTCATGCTCAAGAACCGAAGAAAATTATGTTTCAGCGTTAGCGTGATTGGGTGCACTAGGAAAGATAAGAAAGATTTTTTTCTCTAACGATGGTAAGGTCTCTCACGGAAGTGTTGTTGGACTTTGTTGCGCTTGCTTGCCTGATGTGTTCAATTTTATTGTATTGTATAGTATTTTTACTTACGCTATGACTTTCCATACGTGATAATACATCAATTATCTAAATTGCAAAAATATGCTGCAACGATTTGAACGACGATCTGCATCGCTTCAGTCGTCAGCCTGTCCCCAGTGTGCGCATAATCCTTTCGAGTTCATATTAAAAGAAGCAATCACTTATCCGGATCCGAAGAAGCTCTAGCTCGTACCATACGATGCATATAGCTCCGATAGCCCTGTTCACATCCGCCCGTTTCAACTGCCAAACGCACCTGCTTTGACTGATGACGCAAAAGTGTGCTTACTGCAAGCCGTTCGTTTACATTTTCGCACCGCAGCACAGCATTCATCATCAATCTGAAAGTGGC
>JXXA01004236.1:0-14995 GCA_000956255.1 Anopheles punctulatus | reverse complement strand
AGGGTTTGGCGGAGCGAATGGCGTAGAAAGTAGTTCACAGTAGTTACTTCTGAATTGCAGTGGTGAACTGGCACGTGATCAATAATGCCAGAGCGTACTTGTTTGTATTTGTTTGTTTCTTAACATGACCGAAAATAAAATAAACCAAATTTTTGCCCCCTACATTACTAAACATTATTTGTCTTTTTACGACGTATTTATGCAAAAATGGCGTTTTTCACGTGAACTGCAAAACAGGGAGCTTATCGACGACTTACATTATATCGTTTGGCCTTAAAGTATGCAATTTGCTAGGGAGAATTAAATTCAAAGCATCCACTGATGTACTATTGACACCTCCATGTCCCAATTTAACTCCATACAAAAGATAATCATCGCTCATTTGTGTAATGTGTGCTGCACACTCGTAGAACGAAAACAAACATAATTTGCACGCACATTTGTTTATTATCCCGCAAGATGAAACGTAGCGACGACGCCGTGTGTTAATTTGATGTTTTTTAATCAAACTACTTCACTTCGTTAAAATAGCTTTTCCGGCTCGCTGCACCACCTTTCGCTCAACAAAGACACATAAAGGAAACAATCCTTGTCTTTCCACCATCTCAGCATTCCTCCTCCTCATCCATCGCACCGTGATAAGCACCGCAGCACCGAGGATCAAGTCAAATGTAAACATGCTTCGTAACCGGCACCGTTTAGCATACGACCAATCCACGCAGGGGCGGGTATCCTGCAGCACAAGGATAAGCGCTCGGCAATAATTGGATACGATGCTTACTGGGTCGTAAATATTCCATCATCGGCACTTTTCATGCACGGGTGAGTTTTTGTGTGATAAATTATTTATATTCAATATTCCGCCCGCAAAAAGTCACAGGAAGCGCCGGCTTCGTAACTTCGCACTCACACACACACAAAACACACACACACCCTTCGCGTGGTTCGAGCAAGAAGGTTGCCGGGTCGCTCCTCACCCACACGGGCCTCGAGTCAATAAACAGGAGAGGAAGAAATTAAATAATCATTAGGCTTTATCTTTACCCACTGGCTCTATTGTTTCAGGCCGGCTCCTTCCCAGCCGGAAGGGGCGTGAGGGAAACAAATTTTAATGAAATAAAAAGAACTCCCAGCACATACATCCCATTCCCTGGGCTGGGGCAGAAGACGGGCCGTTATCAACCGATGCATAGGGCGAGCGAGCTGAGGCACGTACGAGCGATGCGGACGGCAGGCGAGGAGCGTTGATGGTTTTATTTTCGCTCGCTTTCGGTGCGCCCGGCACTTGGATGGCACAGGGCGATAGGGAAAACCCTTCCGCTGGCCCAACAATGAATTAGCATTGTGTTGTGGTGAGCGTGTGTGTAAGTGTGCGTCGTTTTTCATGTTGCTTCTCGGCGGAGAATAGTTTTACTGCACCGATTTCTGGCGCCGGCAAGTTGAGATTGCTATCTCCGATGGAAATATCTTCCCAGCATCGGCATTGCGGGCAGGTCGAGCAGGCAATGGCCGTGCCAAGAGTTCACCACCGCCAGCTCGGACACGCTTCACACCATCGGGAAAGCCTGGCTTTCGACGCTGGTTACTTGGCCCGCTGGAGACACGGATAGAACATCATTCCGATACGGGGCGTACATGTTGTATCACGGCAAAAGAAAAAGCATGATGGCAGCACCAGCAGCAGCAGCAGATGCTGGCAGTGGACATTCCGACTCGACCGGAAAACATTCGGTACCCCATTTTTTGGCCAGCGTCCCAAGGGCCAGCTGCATGCACGGGGCAACATCACCACTCATCACCACGACCCGAGAGCAAGTCCGAGTCTCACTTTGAACTTTTCGCTCGTACGGAACCTTGCCCTCCGTTGCCACCGACGGTGCTGATGCTGCTGACAGGACATGGTCAGTGAGTCAGCGACATGCACACACCGTCCACAACGGTGGTGTGTGCGCGCGTGTGTGTGTGTGTGGAGGGAAATAAAAATAACGATAAAAGTTGCAGTCGACATGCAGTCGACGGCGTGCAACACATAACGAGTTTGACCTATGCGCGCCGTTTCCTGCACCGGACGTACTGGATTGGGGTTGGCCGGGGGGGGTTTGAAGCATTTGCGCCTTTTGTTGCGCCTTTTCCTTTTTATTAGTGCTTACGGATGAGTGCAGTGATTTTTCTGTTTCCGCTAGTGTTTTTAGTACGAGATGAATGTTTTTAGGTTTTTTTTTATTGTTTATGACATCCAACTTGCTTTCCAAAGTGGATGGGACGACAAAATTTAATTTAATTTATTTTTGGTTCACATAATTGTGTTTTGCATAAATTTTGAGGCTCACATCACGTCGAGATGGGTGCACCAACGAGTGCAATCGGGACTTGTTGCACTTGAAGCATGATAGTTTGGAATATGAACAAGGCTATATTTGGAATGTGTTTAATACAAATGGCTGTTAAAATTTATTTTATTTCTCAGCTGATAGTTAACACATTATTTCGTAAACAATTCTGTAGTAAATTTATACCTGAGAGTTAAATTTATACAAGAATGTACTAATATATGTGAAATAAATGAAATTTACTTTAGACCGACTTAAATTGGACCCAACAATGCTACTTTATGGTAACATTCTGCTATGACCATGTTGGATATTAGCAACTATTATGTAATGATTTTTTATTTTTGGTACTTATTTGTTCTTATCAATTTTACAGAACTAGCTGTAAGTAAGTTTTATTTAAGTTAGTACTCTAGTGATTATGTTCTTATTAAATTTTAGTTATCAAATTAATAGAGTTATTTTTACATGGAAAAATTGGAATTAGATTATTTTTAAATAACTTTACACTTTAAACTTTCTATCTTTTTATATATTTTTAGCTATGAAAAAGTTTTCATGGCAACTGACATGATTAACTGAAATCAAATCTCTCTTAATATCAAAAATACGTTCAAACTATTTATCATTAGTTTTACCAAGGCATGTACTGATTTCCTTAAAAAACATGTGCGTGTTTCTTATTGCCTTTTATCTAAAATAAAAATAAAACTTTTTATATAATAAATTACGCCAAAAACCCACCGTTTTTGGGACAGTAGAAATAATCAATTTTTTGCCTAGTGTGCTCTCTGCTTCACCATGCTTAAGAAAGCGAAATTCATCTCCACCATCACCAGATGTGATTGACAGCACGTAGACGTAAGCTTACTTTCGTGCGCGTCAATAGGAAGCAATAAGTTCAATAAAAGGCCACAAAAAAGGAACCCACCCAAGCCTACCGTAAAGCAAAAAAATGTGTTGTAATAACTCGATAGACGAAAAAACAGCACACCTCGCGAAGAAAAGTGCAAGTCACAAAAAGAAAACAGACGCGACCCTGACCACAGGTGCGGACTTCGCCGTTTATCTTCACGCACGCAAATAAGCACTCTCCAAAATGGGTTGGCTTTAATGTGGGGTAAAGGCAAAACACTCTTCGAAATGAGCGTTGTTTCTATGGACGGTTTTTTTTGTGTGTGTGTGATTATGTGTATGTGTACCGGTCGCTTCTATAAAAGTAAAACCAAAGTGCGCTTGACATATAGAATGCGGCAGGGAAAGAAGGCCCAATTGAGCCGAGGCTGACGGTTTGGTTATGGTGTGATGATAGATAAATAGGTTTTTATTTCGTGTACAATTGCTTGAAGAAGCGCAACCTCAGCTTTCAATGGTAACCTAAGGCCTTGGGCGAACGGGCTGATAAAAAAGTACAATTCAGAACAGGGGGCTTTTCCCGTCCGCCGAAGCGGAACCTTGCCGGACGGACTTTGTGCTACATCTCGGATCGAGTCCATCAACGCAATCTAGGCGCTCTCCGCTCTGCTATCCCCTTCCAAAAACCATTCATCTCGCGGGCCCGCGCTTGTGCATATTTTATTTCCCACCGCAACGCGAGCCAACAATCGAGATCGAAGAAGTGGAAGGTTTATTTAACTTTATACTCTCATTCTTTTTTTTTTGGTTTTGAGCGTTGCCTTTAGGTTGTTTTTTATTCGCAACTCCATTTCGCCCGCCACTACTGGTCATCGATCTTTGTTCTTCTAGACCGGCCAGCGCACTAGTTCGTCACTATCGCCCGTGGCATCGGTTTGATTTTTTCCTCGCCTGCCTCGGATGCTGTATTTCAAGCCCGAAGAATCGATTACCTTTCGGACGGGCAAGTTCGATTTCAGTTCAAACAAATCTCCCTCACACCCGTTCTCTTCGGGGGTGAATGTGAAGTATTCCGTTGATTCCGGCGAAAATGGTTGATGCTTCTCGACCTCCACCTTCGACAGTGATGCTCGTTCGAAGCAAGCAAGCGTTGATCTCGGAACAATGTGAAGCACTAAGAGCGAAACACAATAAAAAAAACGCCCCGATCACTTTGAAACATACGCATGCGGTCGCTCTCGAATGACTTATTCAGATTCATAAGATCCGCGTTTGTAGAACGAACGAGATCTCGCAAACGCTCTAGGCCTCGGCCGGACTGGTCGCGTTGATTGATGAGTGAAGGTCGAGCGGAGGGCAAGATAAAATATTCAAATTCCGAACCGCGGTTCGCGTTTGGGGCGGTCTTCGACCAGGCCGGATTCCATCACCCCGGCATGGCCGGTACGGTGGTACCGATAAAGGACACTAAAGCTACATTTGAAAGTGATTTTTGATGCATGGGAAAAGGGGAGTGAAACGCTTGATGTTTGTGGAATATTTTAAAAATTAATACACGCAAACAGACTTTTTAAAGGTTGTTACCTCGAATTCAAAATAACTTATTTTCTTAAGCTATTTTTATTCATTACTACAGTGAGTGTTTTCCGGTTATGAAGGGCTTTTAACTATGTACGACTGTACGAATGGTAAAACATTAAATATTTGAAATAGAACTGTTCTAACGACCCTGAATTATTTTTTTTGCAGATTAATTATGTACTACTTTAAATACCATAGCTTGCATTTGCACTGCTTTTCATGCTAATGCCCGAAACGTTAAAAGGGCTCCCGGTGGTTCTTCACCCGGTTAGCCAGAACAAATATGATTTAATTATTTGCCCACACACAACCACCAACCATGCCGGTCAGTTCATCAAATAAAATCAACCGCAGCGTCCAACGCCAAATAATGGGCCACATCTCAACCACAACCACAACCGACCCACCTCTACGCTGGCTCCAGCGTTGGCAAATGCAACTTAGTGCAACCTGCATTTGCTCCGTGCCAGCGTTGGAATGGATCAAAAAATTAAATTTGCATTATAAACGAGGTAATGATTTTTTAAATAACGTTTACCTCACTGCCGCTTTTTCCTTCCCGCTGGTCCATCTCGATCAAGCGATAAATAAAACGCATTTCGAATGTAATTAGTGAAAACTTTTTTTTTCATACACACGGAAGTGGCCGTCGATTGAAAAAGGCTTTAACTTTAAACTATCCCTGCTGAGAGCGCAACGAACAGAGCCTCTCGAATTGGGGCGATAATTTTCGATTGGATGCAATGAAGTGATTTCAATGAGCGAGCCCTTCGTGCATAATTAACGTTTGCAGCGAATTCGGTACCGAAAACTGAAGGCCTGGTGGCGCGTGAGCGCGTTTGAAGTATTTGATTTACTCATTGTGAGATGAAGGGACCCACGGCTCATTAAACGCTCTGGGCGACGAAGAACCAAGAGTGAAAAGTAAGCACCAATCCCGTAACAAGCACCCCTAACCGCTGCTGGGAGGTGAAAATCAAATGTGATGAAAAATTAAATGCATATCAGGCGTGCGTGTGCCGTGGCGATCGCGATCGAGCTAATTGGCGTTCGGGCGATGGGTGCGAAACACGTGGAGGATGCTTCACTTGACGCGGGTTTCACCCCAAAAGCGATTACGATTCCTTCTTTCGTTGCTCGGTAGCGAAGCCATCCAACCGCGGCGGTGCAACGGTGCGGAATGCAGCGACTCCCCATATCGGCCACGCGGCGGCCTTATGAGTCCTCTCACTTTTAGAGCGTTACCAGCGACGCGGACGCATCGTTAGTTAATTATTGCGGTGGAAAGTGTTTGCGATTTAGGTCTCGGGCGAAAACAATATACCGGTTCGCTTTCTTGCGAACTGCAATTGTAGCACTTTTCACTCGGCATCAGTTCGCCACGATCGGTTATGGTGCAGCTAGGGGCTAGGTGCAGATTCCACGACCGCTTAAGGTATACTTATAGTCGGAGGGTAGTGGCTGAAATGATTCCAATGCACTTAGCCAGCAGTGAAGTTTGCGTCAAAAGGAAGCTTTGAAAATGCTCATTTTGCTCTCATTCCAGCGTTGTAACATTTTGAAAATTTCTCATAAATCTCAAGTAAGTCCGGAGCGCAAGACAGGCAGTGTCATGTTATTAAATCAGAATCAGCTATATATTCAACGTGTCATGAGACTCATGAGATGAGTAGTGTGACAGGGTTTTCTTAGCCAACACATTGCTGTTGAATACCTGCTGAATACATTGCTCACAACCTGCTATTTCGATTAAACAGCATTACATAACTAAGTCATAGATTTATTCGTCTTCTTACCGCTATACGATTCAATTCCTTCTTTCAACGCTTGGCTGTATAAAATCATATGCAATATCGCTTTCATGTTTAAAATAAAATAATATTTAAGTAAGTAACTTCCTTAATGAGTCAAATCTACCAACTTTCAACAGTTACGAAAACAAACCGCACCAAAACTAATGTTAATGATATCCAAGAATAAAATGAATCGAAATGGATCGAATGGAAAATGGTGAGAATATGGACAGATCTGTGACTAAGTTATAATAATATATAATATAAAGCAATGCCATCGCAATAGCAGGTGGTAAGATTGAATGCAAAAGCATTCTGTTGTCTTGGAAAAGGCAATTTAATTTAACATTTATGAAAACTGCAATAGAGAAGGGAGCTATAAAATCCCACCCCAAACCGAGTGTCCAGAACTATTAAAAAAAAACAGATAAAGATATAACCATTGGTTCCTGCAAAACCACCGTAAAACGTGTGAAATAGTACACAAAAAAGATAACAATAATGTAAGTTCCACTTCCATTTCGCTAATGCACCATCCTAGCGTCGCGTTATGATTATTGTTTTCAATTTTCTAGTCCGTAGCCTTCACCTACTTAAGACGTTGCCTCGGTAGAGCCATCCCTATCCCGGTGCTGGCTCTCACGACCATTTGACCCATTTTACGATACGATTGTTGGTAAGACTGTGCATTGTCTTACCGGCAGAATCGCCGGCTCCCGGTGCCATAAGCTGCCGCCACCGTATAATGTATCACGGGATGGCTTTTTGGCCGGACCGGATACGGGGTACATTTTTTCCCCATTCAGCGGTAAATAAGATGCCAAAACCCATAATCCAGCCGTTAATTAACAGCGGTTGGTAATGGCAAGAATAAACTGGAACAGCGCTAAGCTCGGCAGCCGGGTTCGCTCATCCCGGCTGGCTGTTATGGGGTGGTGAGAACCGTTCTGTCCGGGTCACGGCGCTGGAGTATGCAATTTCATTTCTTGTCCCACTTTTGCACAGCATTCGGCGCCACGCAGATCCGATTAAGCGATTAAGCGCGCACCACTACTTTACGGTGTTAGTTTGCGTACTAGCTCCACCGAGATTAATGAAAATTGTATAAGTAAATTTAAGTCAAAGTACTACTTCTATGTTTTGGAAGGGCGAACATACACACACGATTTCTTGAATCCTAATCTGCTTTCACGAAACAGACACGAACCTCACCGGATTGCCTGCCGTTCGAACAAAATCGAACCAAGGCGCTTTCCAAAAACACCGACGACAGTAGCCATTCGCTCGGAACGCCATAAAGCGGGTGAGTTATGGAAGTAACGCAGAGGGTCTTAATAATTCATCCCCATCCTCGGCTCACCCGGAAACTTTGGGTGTTTTGCATGGGCGAGAACAAACGACGACCCTGCGTCCACTTCGTCATCCAGGCCCATCCCACCCCCGGTCAAAACCCTACCGGGACCATTCATCTTGAAGACGTACAGCACCTCACGGCCGCATCCCAGACGTTCGGGGAACCTACGAAGCAGGAAGTAAAAGTTTGCCCTGGACGGTTTCGCAACACGAAATAGGTCTATAATTGCCGAAGAATGCTTGCGGACGGGATGGACGGGTCCTGATGCTGCTTCTGGTCCAAACATAAATAAGAACAACGGCGCACCACCCCGACCCGTCCCGACCCTGAGCATACACATCGGAGTCGTTTTGCCGGCAACAATCAAGGGAACGTATCTGATGACGACGACTGCGACTTCTCCAAAAATTTCCAACATGGCCTGCACCATGGTTTACGGATGTAGACTAATGAATCAGTAAATAGTATCCGCTCCGTTGCGGGAGGTGTGAAACGATTATCCGCATCCGTTTGTTTGACAAAGGATCCACCGGTAAGGGAGGCGGGGGTGGGGGGTGCGATGTGGTGGGAGAGAATTCCCCCCGTTGGTCCTGGTGTGGTTTATTAACAGGAACCGAAGCCCTTTGTAGTTTAGTGGTTGTGTTTAATATCGTTTCAATGAACAGGAACTTCAGCCATAACTTCATTCCCGAGCAGAAATATTCCTTGTACCCATTAAATGTTTATAACTTTTAAACAAGGGCGAACGAATGATTCTCTACACCTCCCATTATCCAACACAAGCTTTACGAGTTCTGCCTGGGCTGGACCTGAAACGGAGCCATTTCGAGGGCAGAAATAAAGTCCATCCCATCGAACAGCAGTTCACAATCACGAGTGCAATTTTCGCGCTTCCAACGTTCCGTCCGAGCGCCGCCAGCGGTACGACAATAAAGTAGGCAAAAGTCCTGTAAACTACACCGGTCCTTTAAGTGGCTCGTTCCCTTCGTCCGCTCCGCGCGACGGTCTTGTTAACGAGTCCATTTCGAGGCACAATTTAAGGCACATAATTTTCACTCGCCAACACTGCGTCCTCTGTGCGGAGACACTTCCAGCACGGTACTGGTCAGGTATTGGAAGTCGATGAGCTTCGGCTTCCAATCGCTTACGATCGAAATCGACAACCAACCAGCACTGGGGTACATACAAATACACACCACCACCATCACCAGAAGGAGAACAGTTTTATTTTACAATTGTAAATTGTAATCGCTTTTCCGCCAGTGGCTTATCGACGCAGCGGAACCGCTCGAGACACCGGTGAAGGACGCCTGTATTTTTTCGCGCTTCGACTCGCGCACGGGTGTGGGGGAAGCAACGCGATCGGGTTTTAATTGGCCGTTTGCCGGTCGGGTCGCGGGATAGGATGGTCGATTCAGAAGAGGAAGAAGCACAAAACAATCACAACAACGCACAATCGAACCGAAGTAATGAGTTTTGTGCTGCTTACAATCGGGCGCGGTCCCGCGATGAGCATTCTACTTTAGACCCGCGAGTTAACCTTCACGCCTGATTTAACGTGCGATGGGGAGAATAGTTTTGATAAGTTTTCTCGTAGTTTTTTCTCGTTCTTCGAGCAGTTCTGTAGCAACTCCTTCGGTACTAAACGTTATGATACTAAACGGTCCGTGGCTGCTCCGGCCCGAGAATATTCTTTTCATATTCCGTGCCTCTCGAACCTCCGTGAACCTCGCTTATCGCCACCGATCGATCGGGCCCCGCCGGAGTAACGTGGCCACAATTGAATTCAGGATTCAACACCCGTCCACGGTCGCGCCGGGACGGCTCGGGGTGGCGGTGGATTATTCATTTCGCAGCTCTCGAAGGAATTCCGGCCCGTTGCGGGCGAACGACACATTCCACGCGGGCAAGCGGCACACGAAAATTACGATCGTCGCCACGGGCACGGCTGGCCAACAGCAAGCCGGCCAAGACGGCACCGGCCACCGTCTTGGGGCTAGAACAATGAGGCGATAATATAACTATTGTACGGAGTTGAATAAATTTGATTTTCAATTCGAATAAATTTCATCCCGCTCCCGCAGGTGCGCCAGCAAGATGGCGCAGCTACGATTACGGGGCGCGAGCCGCACGGGTTTGGGAAGGGGAAAAGGGGAGAGGGAAGAGGGGAGAGGTGGAAGTAAAATGGCTAAACCCGCAGCAAGCTTCCCGCCCCGGGTCGATGGCACGGGGCGCGATGACTTTTGCCCACCGGCACTGACCGCGGCTGCAGGTGCCGATTGTTAACGAGCTCAATTTCCATTCAATTTTCCGTCCGCCATAGGGCTTCGGGGTTCGGTTTGGGGTTTTTTTCGGTTTCTTAACATGCAGCTCGCGTCCGCGAGCGAAGAAGCACGAATTATCTGGCCACTTCCGGCTCTGAACCTGGCGCGCCTAGGCGAGGAGAAGGAAAACCAACAGGGGTGTACTGTACCTGCAGCTCGTGAAGAAAATCCGTCTCGTCCAGCAGCACAACCCGCACGGTGATGGTTTTCGACGATCGGCACAGACAATACATTTTGTCGCCGGTTTGCTCCTTTCCGCGGGTCTAAATCACCAAACACTCTCTCACTCACTCGCTTAAGAAGTCTTCTAGACGAACACTTTGAGGCACAGACACACACCTTCCACCAAGGTTTCTACACTGATGCCACAGAGCACTTCGAAGTCATTTTTTGCTGACACACAAGCATGTACGCTACAGTCGAACGGGTTCTCACCAGGCTAGCCCATCACACTCGGGATGTCGGAAGGGCCACTTCGATGAAGTCGACATTCCTCGGGGCGAGAGGTCCTAGTGTATGAGGTGCTCCACGGCCATTTCACACCACACGGCATCCCTGGGGTTGTTTTTTTTGTTTTGTTTTCGCGTGTGTATTGTGTATTTTATTTATTTTAGCGTTGTCTGTAACTTTTTTTTCACCACTGCAAGAGGCACCAGATTTATCACCTATAAGCACACACTCACACTCGCACACAAGCACAAACTCACGATACCGATCCCTATCAAACGGATCTGGTCTTGTTTGATTGATTGATTGATTGGACGGAGTCAGAGTCTTGATAAATTACACACCGGAATGCGCCATACCGTGGTTATTGTTTGTGTCGATTAAGCTCCCGAAGCCGGCCGCACATAATTATCTCGCGCATCTGGAATGAAACCGGGGGGGGAGGAAAAAGAGAAGACAGTTGGTGTTAGTTGCACTGGAAGCGGAGACGAAGCTTATTATCCACCCGTTGCCTTCCCGGAGATTTGTGTGTTGGGGAGAACGGAAAAAGCTTCTGAAAACTGGCAGCCACATGTCTGCCGTGCTGAGGATGCTCAATGGAATTGGCAGCTCCTGGAGTTATTAGGCACAGGCTCGATGGAACGCCGATTGACGAGTCTTTCGACAGGTGCGTTGAAAGGTGCAGCAATTTTGGGTTGGGGAACTTAAGCAAACCGTCTTTGAAAACATCATAATAACTTCCATTAATACTGGGAACTAAAGATAGCTTGACGATTTAGAAAGAAGAGCAAATCCCCACGAAATCTCTGCAATTACCACGATTTCCCTGTAACGAGTCCCTAAATTAAGCATCTGCTTCTAATCGACAAAACACACTCCGCTCGTCTTCGGCTCGCACGCTCCGGTGAACTTCAATTACGCCTTCCCGGCGACGGTCTCTTTCGCTAGCGCAGCCGTATCTTGCTGCTTATCATCTACCCAGTCCCAGGACACGACCGTGGCACTGATGGGATTGCATCCGTAAGATTTTCCGCTCCATTTCCCGGGCCCTGCACTACTAATCTCGGTAAGCACATCCGGAGCGGCCGGGCGCTTCTACAGACGGAACATCCCAGCGGCCAGACCAGCCAGACGTGCCAAGCAGACCGTGCGGCTCATAACTTAACGGCGCAGGCATATAGTGACGGCAAACACAACGATGAAAAAAAAAATAAAAACCATCCTGGCCTGTCAGCGGCCTGCAAACAAACGATATCGATGCAGCAATTACGGCAAAAGGACTCTCCGAACTCGTCGAACGGTCGGTCTTCCTCAATCATTGCGCTGCCGCTGTCGTTCGTATCTGCCTCGTTTGGCACATGCTCCTGCACACTGGTTCGTGCGGCATGCGATGAAGCGCAGAAAAGCGCATCACTGCACCCGATGGAGACGGGGATAATTCAATTGCCACCGCCGTGGAACTATCAATACCGGCAGAAGAAGTCGCCTGTCACGGATCGCACGTACCGAGGGTGAGAAAAACCGGGCAAAGTAATTGAAATAAATTATCAACACAATTCCGGACGCTCTGGCGCCGCTCTCCTTGGGAGGAACTTCTGGAGGATTGGACTTCTCTGATTTCAAAGAACCAGCGATACACCTTCCCCGGAAACTCCGCGCGAACGGCAGAGCCAAGTGCTGGCTGGTGAGTGAAACCGGAAGGGTGGCTCGGAAATTTAGACTCCACTTGACTCCCGGCTGGACCGGGTTCATGGCGGCCGGCTGAAGTAACGACCTTAGCCGGGCACTCCGGACGAGCGGACGGTTCGAGTGGCGCTTGAAAACTACCCGCACCAGGACCTGACGGAAGGTGCCACTAGCACGGCGATGAACCTTACCCGGCGAGCTCACGTTCAAGTGGACAGTTCTCTCGAAGGTGTCATGGGCAGCGATTGAACTATCTCGAAACCGGTGGTTCTCTCTGCCGGTCGTTCTCTTCGCACCTGGCTTCCATCCCACGGGAACGCCCACGGTTTCGAAACATCGCGCGGGCCGACCGTGAGGTAAGAGTTACGGAAACTATTTCAATTACAATCCCGTCGTTAAGGTGGAATTTCGTAGCCGGGGTGTTTTTGTTGCTCGGCGCTAACGAAAAAAAAAAAAATCTCTCATTACTTGCCACAGTGTTGCTCGTGACGGCGAAGGCTAAGAAATAATATCCTGATTTATTTTTATACTCCACTGAGTGGTTGGATCGTAGTAAGCGTCGGAAACGACAGACGGCACCGGGAAGCCCTGCCTAATTCGGTACTTCTGCTCGAATTGGCCATCTGCTCTGCCAGTTCCTGGGTGGCAAAGTGTTTCTCGTCTTTCGTGAAAAATTTCACTCATTGCCCACAAGTGCAGCCACCCGGAGGTACCACCACTGAAAGCACCTTGAAACGGTCCCAAAATTAAGACCTAACAAATATATGAAGTGCTAGTGAAGTGCCATAAATGGCGATGACCTAAACCACCTCGACCGGGTTCGCCCGAGTTCGGTGATTACGAAACTGGCAAGCACCTCCAGCACGCCAAGCGCTGGCGTGGGTCCTGGCTGCTGGGCGCACACCTTTAATTAGCCGCCGCGAACAGTTTCCCCGAACATTCTAACGCCGACGGTGCCATCAAAAGGACGGGCCGTACATTTTCGTCCACCAAGACGCAAAGTAATCGGTGCGTAAAATAAAAAAAAAAAAATTACCCACCGATAGTCGCAACACGATCGTTTAAAATCCGCTTAACATGCAGACGAGTTTGAGGAGATGCGCACAACAAAAAAAAAAATCTTGGTGCCTACCGCCGTGGTGACGACGTGTGAGCCGCGGGAACACATAAAAGCGTGATGCGAGATCCCAAATCACGCTAATAACACATTCGCGTGTCCCATGATACTTCCCTCCAATCAATGATTACGTTTTCCCGTTCCCTTCATTCGTGCGCTTCCTTCGCTTCACTCTGGGGCCAGCTTCGCGCGGATAATTTGCAGAAACGGCAGAAAAAGAATATATCTATATAGAAACGCGCACACCGACACACCTCGGCCGGGCGACACATCATTAACGGTATACGGTGCAGTTCGTCGCCGGTTGCTTATGCGGTGTGCCCGTTTCGATGACGCATCGGGCGCATGCCTGCCGGAACCTTTCCCGTTTATTTATTTTCTTTCTTTTTTATCTATGTTTTTTTTTCATGCTCTACCCCCAAACCAAAAACCGGACGAAATGTGGAGCAGTGAATCTGGCACCGGGAGGACAGGGCAAACAATATTTCGCACACCGAGGCACGCGGAGAGGAAAAGGGTGCCGCGGAATGGCATGAATGGGGGGGGGGGATAAATATCGAGGTAACCAAACAAGTTGGCAATTATCGTCGATCTCCTTTCACTCGGATGACAACAACGGTAACATAACAACTGCCGCACGCTCGTACACCCGGCCAGTACCGTGTTCTGGAAGCGTGTTTTGCGAAGGTGGATGCGAAGTCCGCCTGGTGTGCTGCCCGCATCATCCCGCCTGCCATGGCAACGGGGCCACCCCGGGGGGTGGAAGTGGGGCGGGGCCTTTGCTTGCGACTCGAGAACTTGCCCTATAATTGTTGACAGCTTCGCTGCAATTTTCCCGTACCGGCGAGCGGCTCGGTAGTGGTGGCGTTTTTTTTCTCTCCCTCCCCGGGCGGAGTACGACCGCGTATCCAAACGTGACCGAACACCACCGGACGGACCACGAAGGTGACAATATCATTAAACTAAATGGCTCACTGAGCTCGGGATTGCATTAGGTACGGTTTAGCGATTGCTGCTGGTTTAGGTGGATAGTGAGATCCGTTTCAGGACTTCTTGGAATGTTGCCTAGCTTAGTTGTTGTCAGGTATGTTCCGAAATTGGTTCAAAAATTTCTACGACACGGAGAAACCAATTTTACGCTGCACTGTTGTCCTTTAATACAATGCTGTTTCCATGACACGCGCACACACACACACACACCCATCGAACGAAACGTAATTATGTGATCACACGGCATTTTACAAGCAATCTTCAAAACCATGCCAAAAATGTCTTCCCAAGTGCGCACGCCACGTACGGCAAGACATTCTTAGCGTGGAAAGATGAGAACGATGATGGTTCCCGGGACGAGCAAGAGGTTGCCAAACCGTTGCTGAGTTGTGCAAGACATTCTGGAGCGTTTTTTTTTTTTTGAGGAACGTGAATGCACCGTGAAAGGAGTTGCTTTTCACTCTTTCATCTCGCACAACCTCCTTCGGAAGGAACGCTCAAATTAATTCGCTGAAAAT
>JXXA01004233.1:0-15913 GCA_000956255.1 Anopheles punctulatus | reverse complement strand
TCTGCGAAAGATGAGCTATGATGAAACCGCGAAGAACCGGTGCGCCGCGTTACGACTTCGGTGATGGATCTGCCTCCTTACTTTTTTTTACTGTAGTGTCTTTTTTCGATTCATTTCGATTTCTCATGGTCGGCCGTGGTGGAAGTGCTGTTTTTGGGATCGTTGGAAACCAGTACCGACCGCAAACCCGACGATAACTCAACCCTCGCGCGAGGAAGATGCGGTGCCAGCGTTCGGTCTAGTACCCTAGTGAGCCACCCGCTGATGGATGGTCTCGCGATCGGTATCTTGTAACCTTGGCGTCTTGGCGCCCTCTCCGTACGCTCTCGCCAACAAGCCGCCTTCATCAACACCTTCGCCTTCTAGTCGGGTATTAGAATGTGAGGCGAGAACTTGATTGAAGATCCGCCATTAGTCAACCGGGTCCAGTTGAATGGTGAAATCAATGCGCTGGAGAAAGTGGACCGAGCCCTAATCACTGATCCGGTCGGGGAAAGATGACCGAAAATGTGTGAAGATCAATGGGAGTTCATCAGCAGGGTGATGATAAAGTTTTCCACAATCAGCTACATGAGGAGCACGTTTGATCTGCCTTCACGGGATTGGTTTTGTACGTAAAGAAATTCAATCGCAACTTAGCCACACTCAGAAATGTCCGAACATATGGTGCAGGCGTTGCTAAACACATCCAGATGATCTCGCTGTGCAACCCAACCCTCCCGCTGAAAGCGGACGCTTCCTGATGCCCTTCAAACTATGACACGCTTCTGCTACTTATTATTCACCGCGTCGCTGCCACGCTGCCCGGTTGCGCAATATCGCGCGCCTAAGCCGTGCAACTATCCCAAGGCAAATGGCACACAACGTCCACGCGTTTCGGTCACGTTTCTTCACCGCCGGGCACTGCTGAAGCGTCAGCATCAATCGCGCAAGACGAGCAACCATTTCGTCAGGCATCAAGTGACCGAAATGTAATATAAAAAAAAACCCGACTAAAACGACCGCTGGTGAAATGGTAGTAGAGTCCGGCTAAAAGCTATTTTCCATCAGGGCACGGGCCTCCGCCGTACGGTGGCGCCAGCGTCCGTGGATGCAGTCGCGTGTACCGCTTGTTCGACGGAGGCAGTCCTGGCAGTCCATCAAACTGCAACACCAGCCCGCCACTAATTGACTCCAAGCGGCCGACGCGAACAGACGAACGCACAGCATTGATCGGAGTCATCCGAACCGCACAAACCATCAACCCAACCCCGCTCTCGCTGCGAGCCCCTGTAGCACATCAATCGCAGATCACGATCTCAGACAGTGGGCATTGTGTGATCACTTAGACCTGGCTCTAACACGGCTAGAACGGTGGCAATCGAGCGTACTCCGCTACCAAGAACTATTTACCGAAGGCCAGGCATTTGGTGTGCCGTTCGACATAAGCGAGCGTACGATAGGAGTGCTGCCTAGTATCTGCGCATGCTTTTACCTTTCGGTTCTGCAATTAGAAGCGTTAATGGTGGCACACCAGCACACCGTCACTCCTTATGACCTCCTGCAAAGTCTGGGAAAGTCTCGACGGAACACCTTCAACCGACTTGTGGACAACTACTAGTACACAACTTGTGGTACAGTTTACCTAGTGCTCCAACTTCACCAACACACGTACAGCTTTACCTTTGCGATCATCAATCAGACTAGTTCCCAACCACGTGTCACACGCATGTAGTTTGAAATGCGTTTTCCAAGAGCTCCCTCACATGTGTTCCTCGCTGAGGATGAGAAGACCAAGAGCACAAGCAATAAGCATAATTTCTCTTCATCTACTCCATCGCCCTCTCCACCGCTAGCGGTTCGCGTACGTTAAACGATTATGTCCGACTTCATTACGTAATAAATCTATCATCGATCGGGCATAATTTTGCAGTCCGCTCCACACTTCCCGAGGCGTTCCTCCAGAAGAACGTTTATGCGTTTTCCACTCCACACAACACATTCTTCCCAGTTCCCGGTGGTCTTGCGTGGACCTTGGGCCAAGGTTGTCTGCTTTCTTTCTCTTTCTCTCTCTCTCTCTCTTTCTCTCTCTCTCCGCATGCTCAGCACGTGCTGAATCTACTGGATCTAGCGCCAGCCAGGTTCAACACTCAGCGTACATCATTATCACCTACCACGCAGCCACGGCCACGCAAAAAAGGGTCCATATTCAAGCGCTCCCGACGCGGTGTCATTAGTGCTGCTCAGTGCTGCTAGCGACCCACTCCGAAACCCATTTGCACTTAAAGTCCACCAATTTGCTGGCCCCTTGATTGGGGTTTTTGGGTGTGGTCGGGCGATTAAACGTTAATCGTGCTCTAGAAGCCCACCTTCCAGCGGCGATCATTAGAAAGAACTTTCCCACCCGCGCCATCCCCTCACGGTGGGTCGGAAGATACGATCGGACCGGAGTTGAAATTTTACACCAACCACCGGCACAACGCCAAACTCACCCGCTCAATGCTCAATGCTCAATGCAATGTTGCAAAATGGAGCCGCGCCGTCGAAAACGTGCCAAAACGGCCGCCCGCCGGGAGGTGTAGAAAAGCGGTTGATTTGTTTATAATTATGACAAAGTGTGGTTTTGACTCGACCCATCACGGTGCGCGGGTTAAGCACCTTCACCTACCCCCTACCCGCAGTAGGGTCCTCTTAATCGCCATTCCTTCGACACGGCTTAAAAAAAACGCCGGTGATCACCAACCGGTGGTAGTGGTGGTGCTGCCGCTTAAAAGGGATACAGGAAAATCCCAAACCAACACGGTCGCGAAAGGCCATTTCCACCCGCCGGTCCGCCGAACCCGTCCGGGTGAATGTTTGTTATTCGATAATTACCAACGCTCAGCGCGTCCCGTCGACAGCTCCGGGGTTTGCAACAGCAGCAGCAACAGCAGCAGCAGCACCGACACCATCACCAACCCAGGGGGAGGAACTTCAATTTCTGACTAATTATTGCCTCATTTGCCTACGCCGCGCGCACTATCCGGACACCTAGGGAAGGGGTGGGGAGGGTTGTTTTCCTCCCTAACCCCTAACACCTTCCGCGGCCAGTTTGTGGCGTAAATTGAAAAATTCCTCTACACGCGAGCACTGATTAACGGGGACACGCGATCACCTGTTCGTCCCCGAAGTGTTCGATAAAAGGAGCCTGTCATATTTCATCACTTTCTTAATCTGTTTTCGTTGCCCGTTCGGATGGGGGTTTTGCTTTTTTTTCTCTCTCTATCTCAATCTCTCTCTCTCTCTCTCTCTTTCGCTCTCCCGTTCCCATGCTTTGCTACGGTTGGCTTGCAAAAATAAAAATAAATAAGTAAAAACATCCAAGCGATAGCTTCAACTTTTACCTCACTCACACTCAGACACGCCGAGTCGCGCGCACAATCTCGGGAAGGAAGAGTCCGCCTTTCGTTTATTTTATTGTTCCGTGTCTGAAATCCGGTGTTGGAAGGTGGCGGGTTTGCACTTTACTTTCTGAGTCGCGAACGCGAGGCATTCCATTGGTAGGCTTCCTTTTCCTGGCACGAAACGCCAGGAGAGTCGCGTAAAAATCCGCGTTCCTTGTTTCGGATAAGGTTCCAAACCCGGTTCCGGTTTTGTGGGGCGCTCGTTAGTGTCCGCAAATTGAGCAGTGCCGGGTGGTATTAATCAACGCTGGTTCCTTATATCTACCTGCTCCTCAAGTCCACGAACGGTGGTGTACTGGAATGTCCTGGGAGGAATGGAAAGTATCGTAAACATACCCCATTTATCACCACAAACCGTGTAGTAAATCGACCAGTAAACTAATACACACAGGACAAATTCCCCTTTCATCCCAATAATACCGAACACATTTACGCGCAAAGTATCGCCTCTAATCGCGCCACAAAAGCCTCTAATCGTGCCAGGAGGTGATCAGCAATTGTCACAGCAACTACCGCACTAAACGGCGCACATTAAACCGATCGTTACCGACCGTCAGACGCGGGCCTAATCGGCGCGATCCTCGCTTCGTCGCGCGTCTGAATAAAAAAAAAAACAACCCATTAATGTCAGCTCGTCCCAGCTTTCACTGAGACAAGATTTTGCAACTGGGTGTCTTGTTACGAGAGGACACGCAACACAGACACACAATAAACGATTCTCAACTACCAGATGTCATCATTAGCCAATTATAGATAGAGTCATAATATATTTTATTGCCTGCTCCCTGCACGCCCCCCACCCGGGAGGGTTTTAGGGTTTGCACCGAGCGGTTGGATTGACACCGGGTTGGGCTGCGGTGCTGCTGCCCTCCTATGGACACCGCCGGAACGCCTTTCTCCACGCTGCATAGAGCTGCTGCAGCGACCCCCGAGGGCTCGCGCACAATGCCACAATGGTGGCTCCCAACAGGCCAACCACACCATCACCATCGCGCGTAACCTAACGAGCGCCGACAGCGTCTTTTATTTTCATTTTATTGCTATGGAGGATTAGCACGGTACGCTAGGCAGCCGGTGGCGCTGTTTACAGCAGGCCCTCTCATCTTCAAACACTTCCAGCCGGGCGCCAGCTGGGAACAGGAAACTTGAACACCAGCTGAAACTGAACCGTCCGAGCCCACCCCGAGGTGCGTGCCACGCGCACTCCTGACCGCAATAATTATGATTGAACGCAAAATCAGTGCTCTAATAGATTTGTTCAACCTGCGCCGGGAAATCGCCGCCTGCCGGGGTGAGAGAAATGCAAGAAAAAGTGCATCACAAAAACGCCATAATCATGTCCAGGGGTTCTCCACCGGTGCGTGGCTCGGTTGCCTTAACGTTCGCTTCTCGACATGGTCCGGCGATGTGTCAGGGTAATTGAAAAGCAAGCACGCACACGGATCCCTCTCCACTCTCGAAACACACACACACACACACACGGAACGCTGATGGTGGCCCCCAAACACCGAGGGCTGGCCGGCGCACCACCAGCGGAAGGTGATTGAAAGATCGTTAAGTCGATTACATCTGATTTATGACACTTCGAGCAGGATGTTGCTATTTTACTGCCGGCTCGCGCTGAGGCGCCCCCGTGAAGAGATGATCTCGTGCGGCAGGCGACCGATCGCCTGCCCTATCTCGATCGGATCATCAAGCCTGATCTGGTAGGCACCACAACCAATGTCTTCATCGAACGCATCCAGCGCAAAGGAATTTACTGCTCGCAATTGTTACGCATCGCTATTTAAGACCGAACCAGGAGCTTAGCGAGCTTCGGATGAGCCAATAAATCTGCACATGAGCTTAAATCCTCTGTCTAATCTGCATCGCTTGCAGACTCATTACCTTCCATCGCATCCGATGCATCGCCGGCACGTGCGGTTCCGACACCGGGAGGCTCTCATTAAGAGTGACACTTCGCACGTGTACCGTCACCGGGGCCCGCCATTTTGCGCGCTCGTTATCACCATCGTTCGTGGTGATCATCAGCGCTGCAAGGGAGGAAATACTTAACACTTTCCACCGTTCCGCGCATTGCATGTCGGCACTTCCTAGCCGCGTCCGGTGGAAGAGATTGCGGGGAAAATAACAAAACACTCCGACATGAAATTGCGCTTTAAATTTTCCATCACACCGGCAGCGGCGTGTTAAGTAAGAGGCCAGCCCTAGGCCTGCCGTGACACTTCAACACGACGAGGAAAATAAAAAAAAAACGAGTGAAGAAACGGAAGCAACCTAAACCCCGGTGGAGCGACGACGAGCTCATCTTGTTTATGTTAATTAGGTGTTATTAATTAGGGTGATAATGATTATCGATCATTTTCACATTCTTGCTGCCCGATGGAACGAACCTGCCCGGTGCGGCTCAGGAAACACACCTTCAGGATCGGCCAGCGTCAGAACCCCGTTTGACCCATGATAAATCGATTAGCACGGGTTTCGAACGCGACGACTCGCGCGTGTGCTTTTAGCTTCTAATATGCTTTCTAGAGAAGAGTCCACACACAAAAAACGACGAAGAAAAAGGTTCCATCACCCTGGCTCCCTGGGTGGATGAGTTGTTTTGACGGTTCGATTAGCTTTCGATTGACAATTTGTACGGTTTTCTTCAGACGTTTTTTCTGCCTGTCACGCGACGTTTCCATCGAGTGAGTGCTTCTGCGCTGTAAAGCGAGTGCGTGTCAGAAGTTCTTGTGCAAGATGGAGCCGGGCGCTCCATTAGAGAGTCCGGGATGACTATTAGGAACAGCGTGGCCCTCCTCAACCGGCCACAACACCCAAGCGATGACGCCCGTGTGATGTGTGTAATTATCATAAACGGTTGCCTAATTGATTTGAATACATAAATATCAATGCCGGGAGACCGAGAGGCACTGGTTCCACCTTTGCGTGATGCCTTAATGTGGCTATATTGTGCTGATGATGAGAGGTCGCTTTTTCGGGTGTGGATTCTCGCGCTTTTACCGCGGCGTGCGTTGCTCTGGGATCTGGAATGCAGTGCGCTATTAAACTGCTGAAGGAAGAGCCTGGAAAGAGCTTCCTCAGAAGCTTTTATGCGTTATTTTTTACGAGTTCGCCTCAAAGGCGGTGGCAGATAGAAATGGGTGTCGTTTGTCTTATTTTGTTTTTTTGGTTTTTTGGGTCGAATCTTTCAAGTCTAACCGCAATCGGCAGTGGATCGTCGTTTTGTCGGTGTCAGTTCAAAGCTCGACCCCCGCCCAAGCGCGGTAGTGATCAACCTGTCCGTCACGCATCACGAGACAAATGCCAACCACCCATCCCGCCATCCATCAGGACGCCTTCAACCAGCGATGCGTTCCAACGGCCCGCAGCTTTCGATGAACTTCTCCCCTAATCGCAAGACATCTCGACAAAAAAAAGCCTCTCCCCGGGTGGGGTCAGATTTCGTGACAACACGTGCAATTTTATCGCGATAACGCTCCGAACATTAACAAAGACACATGATCACTTACTCCCCAGCGCAGGGGGAAGGTGTACCCACGGCCGGCAATTCCGTTCCAGCGCGCTTATCAACGGCGTTCGATAAATTAACGTAAACAGAATGCCCAAACCTGTTTAAATCAGCTCCAGTAATCTGCTGATTAACATCCCGCGGACCGAGATTTCAGGCCAAGCGCGAGAAAGATGCGAGAATAACGCCAGTTGTGGGGCGATAAGCGGAAGTTGGGAGTGGAAAGAAATGAGCGTACGAAACGCTGGGGAGAACGAATAAAAAGAAGGTTACAATATCTTATCTTTATAACCATTGTCCCATTCCGTGAATAATTCCTCTTCGTTAATGACGAGGCACACAGCGAACGCGGACGTACCAGGTGGGAAAGAGAGAAAGAGGGAAGGATTCAACGTCCATTCGTCCCGCAAAATCTCCTCCTAAACGACACTGATACAAGACAAGCGACGAACCTCCAAACAAGCGCACGGCAAGGGGAGGAATCGCTGCGGTGCAGGGCCAGCAACACACTTCTTACAATCTTGCAGAAAGAAAGCAACGGATGGCGGAGGTGCGGCCGGTGGTGGGTGGGTTTCGCTGACAGCGGAAAGATCGAAGTTCGAATCCGTCGTACGTCATCCTGGAGGGACTTTCGTTGGCATCTGCCTGACCTGATGGGTTTTGAATGTTTTTGGTTCGTGTTTTTTTTATTTATTTTTTTTTTGCTTTTCATTTTCGGTTCTGTTTGGTACATCGCGGGGATTGAGCGGGTTGTGCGAAGAAATTGGCAACCAAAATTTTTCAATAATCAACCGATCGAACCGCAAGTGGGAGAAATTCGCGCAGTGGAGATGGGAACTCGAAAACAACAACAACAACAACAACGCACACGCACACAAAAAAGCGTTGAGATACAATAACCCACCAGACACCAACCAACAAACACGCGCGGCAAAAACGGCTCCTGCCGGGTGCCGGGGAGGAAAGGTGAAGCTTAAATTACCTAACAGTAAATTGACTAATTGGCGTCACTGCGAGAAATATTCGACAGGACCGGTGTGGGTACGAAAGAATGACGAGGATCCATCCAGCCCAATCTCACCTCATGCTTTGCTTCCTCCCCCCCTCCCACCCTCCGCGCCATCATGAGCATTCGTCATGTTGTGTGTGACCCGGGACACCGAGCGGGGACCTTTTTTTTTGCTCTCCTGACGGGTTCGCGTACACATCCCATCCAAAGTTTCGCTCATTTTCGGCGCGTTTTGCACCGTGCGTAATGGAACAGCATTTTGGCAGCGAGCAGCGCGCCAACAATCACAGCACGCTGGCACCGGTTTGGGGCAAGCCTGCCCGGCAGGGACGCAGAGATGCAACAAATAACAGCGACAACAAAAAAAAACACTCAAAAACACCAAAAGCCGTAAAGCTCACGATTTTAAATTTATAGCCAAGATGAAAACGTTATCCACGGCAATGCCGGATGCATGGGTGCAAGTGTGGATGCGTGCGCTCGCCTGCACATGCAGCGAGCCCGAAAAGTTAGGCGTGACGATCTCTTATCGAAGCGGTGAAATTTTCGCTGCTTAAAATTTTTTTCTCCTCAAACCCAGCAGAAGGACCTGCTGATAGATAGCGCACCACGAATAGTGCCGGACGGTGGAATGGTGTGAAAGAAGCGAAGGAGGGGGATGTAATATAATCGTAAATTTTCACTGAACATGCGCCACATACGCTGGTGATGTCCCAATTAGCTGGATTCCACGAGAATGGTGTATGATCGGCAGTAGGACGGCTGTATGTTAATTACCGATGGAATTTCTTCGAGCGGTAGGATTTATTTACAACCGTTCCCGATGTTCAGGAAGGAATTTTGAAGGGCACAGAGCAGGGAGATACACATCGAACAGGAGTTCGAAGTCCAATAGCAATTGTCCTCAATCGAAAGGCCTCAATTCAGGAGACATGTCGATTGCTTTTTCTACCAACCTTCATCTGCAACCCAAATTTAGACTTCATAATTTGGATCTCCTGTATTTAGTTCTACCTAAGATATTTAGGTCTACAAGAATTATTCTCTAAAAGCTGGTCGTAGAAAGATAATCTTGAAACTCTCGGATCAGCCTTCGGTTATTCGGAAAATAAAAGATCCTGGTTCAAAATCTGGCTATGCCTGAGGAAAACTTCTGGAACTTTTAGTTGACAAACATATCTATAGTTACCTTGAGCTGACGGGATATTACCCAGGTTCTTTAAGAGGAGCTTTTAAGTTTGTACAAAAAAAATCAAATCTAGTCCAGTTTTTTAGTCCTGTGCCTACAGACTCTTAGACTTCCAGATAGCTATATGCGGGATAGGTGTTTCGTGATTTTAAACGCTACCAAATTAGATCCTCATCACCAGGATCTTCTCTCGTAAAGCCTTTTACGCTATCTAAGCCCTAGCTGTCATGTGATCTAACCCCAGCCACATACTCAGCTTGCCTTCTTAGGACATCAGCTCGCGATGATCATATCTTGTCTGCCTAAAACACATACCGATTCTGTATCTTCCTGATAGCGATTAGAATCAATCTGATGTAACATGAACCCTGCTCGGAAGTATTACGCATCGCAACATCCGTCCCCAGCAGATGATCCATCTTCGCGTCACCAACATCTCACACGAGGCGCTGTGGTAATCGTACACACGGCGCGAAACTGGAATTGGCAACCTCCGCGCCGTATGCAGATGATGCGAGAGCTCGTGGCTAAAAGTAGCTCGTGGGCAGCACACCACACATTTCTTCCTCCCTTCGCTAGCGCCTCGGCTCAGCTTTACTCCCCCCTAATGACTATCCGAATGGTGCGGAAAGGCAGCAACGTCAGCAGCAGCGGGGTGTATCATCTGTGTGTGCGCGCAGCGTTTGCGGGGGCCGCCCGGCTTTTGGATTTCCAATTGCGTAGGGGGTCGTCCCCGTCCCTGTTGACCTTGGGCCGCACGATTGCCGGAGACAAAGGCAACCAGCGCGGTCGCCGGAGCACTTCCCGGTGTGCTTTCAGTATCGCCCGGCGCGGAGCGGCAGCCCCCCCGATCGCGATCTTAGCGTAGCGGGTAGTAGGAATTGTTATACTGAGATATTATAAATTACATTATCTTGTAGCGCTACTTTGGGTGTCGGGTGCCGCCAGTTCCGCTCGCTCCAAGGTTTTTTTTTTTTTTAGTTCACCCCTCCGGGCCGAACGCGTCGTCCGTGGTGGTGTGGTTTGTGCGGCTGTGCGCGTGCCATTCATACGGTCGGCCAGGATCGCCCACGCGACCAGCCCGCGAGCGCGGCACCGCTCGAACTCGCACGGAGTCTCCCACGGCGTCTTACGGGCGTTGCGCGATAAATAAACATCGAAACAACGCGTGGAGGAGCGAAACAGTGCGAACACCGAACACAGCATCTAGTCATCAGATCGCAACCGTACGCGGGAGGTTTCGGTCTCAAATTCATTACCAAGGTCTGGGACCCCTCTACCCAAGCCTTTTTTTTCTTTTTTTTGTTGTTGTGCCTTTTTTACTCGAGAGCCTGATAGAGTGTGTGTCACACACACACACCTGCCTGCCTGACGGGTATTAAGTGGATGCTCGCACCGTTGCACCTACCGGCCTTTGCAGTGTGACGAAGGCGCCGCCGCCTCCGAAGCCTTCTATGGACCACCGACCACGAGCACCCGAATGCAACGCATGAATGAAGCTGCCTTCGGTGACGCAGCGAAGTGCTAATATGGCTGCATAACTCATGTGGAAGCAACGCCTAAAGCAGGGCTTTCCCGTGCCGTGTTTTACCACCCCGAGATTAATGAGGTCTATTCTCGCGCGATAAGGAAGGAACGCTCGTTGTGGGGCAGTAAATTATCATGATGCTGAGCAAATGCCCGAATTAAATCGCATCAAAAAGATCGGAGTGAAAGAGCGACCTTAAAGCGATAGTTTTATTTAGGCCAACTGCAAGAGAGAATGTGCAATATTCGTGCAACGACGAATTTCCGCCTCATTCTGCCCGAATTGCGGATGCTGCTGCACATTGAGCTGCACGACCGAAGTTAATATCTCCCCGCCGGAGAAAGTTGCCTAAGATCACCCAAAAAACTACATCTTCCCAGACAGTGCTGCCAACAAACGCGAAAAAAAATCCCCGAACTCGCCAAACTCGGCAGCCTCTGCATCGAAACAGCTGTAATAACACTTTATTTATCGCTTCCGGTTGTGTACGCGGTGCCAACCTTTGGCCTCGGGGCCACCGTTGGCGCCGAGGATTCGGACCCGGACCGGTACCGGAGAAGGAAATCGCTCCCCCACACCGTCCTTTCCCTTCATCGGCCTACCGTACATGTCCGCAAAACATCAACACATTGTAAAGCATTTGTTTTTATCGGCGCGACTCGATCGCTGTGCGACGTATTAAATGATTCCGGTATGCTTTTCCAGGAAGGTACGCAAGTAAGAAAAACACGAAGGTAAATATGCATAAAACATAAAGAGCCATGGAAAAAAATTTCCGTAATTGATCCGTGTGTGCTTCCCCTCCCGGTGTGCTCCCCCTTCCCCCGATCCCGGGGCGTCACGCGGATGCAAATGGTGCGTGCAGGAAGCTGCGATTTTGAAGCCGCACGTTTCGCTTCCTCGCCCGGTCGACGAATAAAACCGAAAATAAATAACCCGCGCAGCGGGCAGACACACCGCGAAGCGTGATGGGGAGACAGTGGCGGCAGAGGGGCTGGAAACCCAAAAATCTATATATTAAAATTAAGAGCCATCGCAAGATAAATAAGCCCCAGCTGGACGTCGCCTCGGTTCGTGGCTCCGGTTCGGAGCGCGGGCCGAGAGGCGGCGGCTTGTCAAAATAATATTCACGAGAAAGTGCCCGAGGCGAACGCGTGCCGATTACATTTATTTGTGCCATTTGTGCCCGCTGCCACGCAGGACACGCACCGGCGAGCGGTGGGGTTCTGTTTCGGTTTATTTTTTTTTCTTCTCCCGATGCTTTGGTTGCCGGTTTGATTCCACGCGCGATTTGCAGCGAGCGGTTCCCGAGCTCGCTGGCGGATGCACTTGCAGCGAACGGGAAATTAATAACCGGAGGGCTGGGTGAGTAATTAGTTACTTGTTTGGTGGAGTTATGTATGTATTTTTGTTGGGGCTTGAAATATCTTCATTTGAGAAACGTTTATTTCAAGTTTTTTTATTTCATTTTTTATTTTTAACTTATTTTAGAAGCAAATTTTGTGTGATTTTAAGACAAGACTGCGAAAACAAAACGACAAGAAACGACTTAATTTGTTGCACGCATCAGCCATCAGCAAAGTATGATGAAAACTGCATGTAAAAATTAAAATATATTTTTTCCACTTTAGTCCTGGCTTGAGACAAACCAAAAAGACAAACTTAAAAGGCATTTGAAATTTTCAAAAATTTTCAAATTTTTTTATTCACAAAATTCTTACATTTTTATCGGAATAAATCGTGCAGTTGTGATGTATAAAATGATTTTTTTTCTCTGTAGGCTCCTCAGCCCACTCAAAGTTCACTGACACCTTAAGAACATATGCCACACCACAAATTGGAGCATAAAGAATGACTCCAATTCTAGACCCCAGAACCAGAGCCACATCGCCTAACCGACTCACTGAAAGCACTAACGATCGCCAAAGCCGAAATTCCCCTATTCCCAACAAGCCACCTCCTTGAGACCCATCTCCGTCCCGTCCCTCACGCGCGCCATTCCTCACGCCCGCGTTCAATACGTGCATAAATCTTCCTTCCTCACCCGGGGGCGCGCACACACGCCCAGCCAACCGTCAAAAGCGTTCGCAAAAGCTTGCCCCAGGATTGTCCCTATAAATCTTATCAGCATACACGAATCAGTGTTCCGGGCTCGATGATCGCCCCGACCGTTTCCCTTGTCACGCTCGCCGGGCGCACAATCGTCGTTGTTTGTTTACATATTTTTTCGCGTCGCCCGCTCAAAAGGCGCGCGCGCGCACGCGTCGGTCCGTACCGCGGTTGTGTGCATCGCAAGGATGGCTCTTGATTTAAATTAAATGCAAAAACTAGTACTGCTGGCTCACGCCAACCGGCAGCTGCGACCCCGCACCATCGGCCAGCATCAGCCACAGCAGAGCGCGAGTGGATAATGGTGCGGGAGGATGTGCCATGGAAAAAGAAGCTCGAAACTCCACGAAACAAACGCTAAAGAAAAGTGCAACGCGCAAAGCTAAAAAGCTCTTCCTGGCACTGGAAGAGAGAGAGAGAGAGAGAGAGAGAAAGAGAGAGAGAATGACGAGGGAGGGGGAGAGGGAGCGAAAAAAAAACGTGCGCTCTGCTCTGTAACGCCGCCCCGTAATAGGGCTAATAAATCTTCTTAAAAGTAAATTAATGTTGAGTTATATGCTCTTTATTTTATTTATTTCCGATTTTAATGCGATTCCTCTTCGAGGGAGTTTCCACCTTCCGCCACCCCAGGGACATGTGTCTTACGGTTCCGTGTGTTGTATTTATATTTCCGATGAGACCGTGTTCTCGTTCGCTTACTTGCTCGGTGGATATGTTTGCTTTGCTTCTCTTTAAGCCCAAATTTAAACAATAAAAACATTTAAAAGACAGCAAATCGGGCGAAAAAAAAAACATCCTCTCGGAATCGAAATTACCGATCGAACTTTGTTCCACCCTCACTTTAATTTCCCACACACGCAAGCGCAATATGCTGCAACAGCTGCTTCTATTTTACACTCCCACCGGACGCCCCATTTCACCATCCATTTAATCCCTCACGCGGCCGGCGGCTGATGGCGGCGTTATTTATCGGTTCGGATCGGTGTAAATTATGTTATTAGCTGTCGAGGCGGACAAAACCTTAATCTGTCCGACTGTCGCATGGAAAGGCTGTTGCATCGCCGAAGGCCAGCTTCCGACCAGCTCCAGGTTCCATTTTCAAGATCAATACGGTCAACACGGGACGCCCACAGACCGCAGGCCGATGGGCAGATCGCGATGTTGTGGTGCGCGACAATTTTATGTACTAAAATTTTCAATTAATAAGCGACGGGCAATGGACGCAACCGTTGAGCTAATCCGCGTGACAGTTATGTGCGGTCGTAGTAAAACAAAAAGTGCCGGTAAACATTTTATTGTGACAAGCGGAATTGCAAATAAAAAAAAACTGAATCTTGGCATTGGATTGCAAATTAAAGTATGAGGTTTTCTGGTCGTGTTTTTTTTTTTCAAGCGGGCCTTCTTTGTTGAAACGCAATGCGCTCAAAGTTTTTTTAATTTAATAGAAAAGACGAAATAAAAAAACATCAAAGAGACAAACAAGACCACCCAAAAAACCGCCAAAATCGGTCACCTACCGACCACCGAACGGAAGTCTTTCAAGTTCGCTAAAGAACCGTATCGGTCGGACTTTTTGCTTTCGTCCGAGTGCCGCAAGATAAACCACCGCCGCTAATGTGATTTGATGATAATTTGTCAAATTATCACTAAACCGGCGTGGTCCATCCATCGCATTTTTTTGAGTCCATCCGATAGAGTCCGTCGAGTTGCCGAGGGCCCGGTTGGGGAACATCGTCGCTCTTAGGTCACAGCTAGCAGGAAGCGCTGCCGACACATGATCAATCTTGATCTTTGTCGCGCGAACACTGCGCGAACAGCGTGCGATAGAGAGATGCGTCACAGGAGGTGTTGGACTTACGGTACGGATATTTTGCGACAAGATCGATGAGATGCATTTAGCATCTATCGGTTTACGGCAGGGGTCATGCAGTTGTAGCAAAACGCTTCAACATAACGATTAATAATGATCTACTGTAGTTAACCACATAACGCACAAAGAAAGGGGAGTTATATTTTGTCCTGTAAGATAGTATTTAGATTGGGATCTTACAGGGGTATGAGAGCAATATGCAAATTTTACAATAAACATTAAATATTTTTACTACCCCTTAATCTGGACCATCCCATTCCGGAAACGCACACGACTTTAGTATGTTTAAGCTGCCAATTCAAAAACTATCTATAGACTCTCCTTCTCCTTCTTTCGCCGCGCCAAACCAAGCGGCAAGAATCAACAGGTAAACATTGACACGCACCGTCCCGTGGCGCATTAAACGATGCCTTACGCAAAGCCTGAAGCAGTGCCGGCAACAAAAACAAGCCCCATCTAGCCGAGGGTATGAATGAATTGAGCGGAAATAAATATTGCTGCCCACCCGGTGGTGTTGCGCGCATGAATGAGGACTCGTGGCACCAGGCACTTTAGGTCGCGTGGGTGTACCAAGTGCTCGCCCGTGCTCAGGGGGGGGGAGTGGGGTGACCGCAAACAAAACTGCTCTAAAAAATGACTGCTCTCCAGTGACCGCCGGAGTGTCGCTGCTCCTCGAACCGGGCGTTGATACATCAAAACAGTAAATATTTTTATAGCCTCAAGTTTGCGTACGGCGAATGTCGGACGGACGTCCGTGGGTCTTGGGCAGCAAGAGGCGGTCCATCGGAGCGCTAGAAGTGGTGACCGTTCTGACCGGCCTGTTTTTGGGACCTCAAACTATCCACCACCACTTAAACCATCGTATCCATCCAGCTTTTCGGACTCTCCAGAACGCTAGACATTGATTGATTCCCAAGACTTGGGAGCTCACGGGGGCAAGGCGAGCGATGGTAAGACTCAGCATGAGAAAGCACACGGTGTATGCAAATGAGACACTGATATAAACTTAACACCCACGGGTACGAGCGGTTTCGCGAACCGAACCAACCGGATGACCGCGGCGCAGATTCGGTGGAGGAGGCGAACTCGCCCTTCCCGCACCGAAGAGATTATCCCGAAGAACCTCTCACCCTCGGCGGTGAGTTGGCGATAGTTGTCCAGGCGCCCGGAAATTGGAAAGGAGAGTGCCGTGTGCCTTTTCCTGCCACCCTTCGATTGTGCCGTTTGGAAGCAATTTTTATACATTTATTTCGGTGCTCTACACACGCACAG
>JXXA01004232.1:0-16932 GCA_000956255.1 Anopheles punctulatus | reverse complement strand
GCAAGACTTCTCTTGCTAAATTCTCTGCTAAAAGAAAAATCTCGCAACAGATCGCGGCATGCTGTGATAAGGTCCTACGTCATCCACGCCGCACCAAACCAGACAGTACGTCACTGCGGCTACACTAGATTATGATAATCCATGCAAACAGTTCTCCAAAACAACCATGTGAGCAATTAATTACACTTTTATCACTAAATCCCTCCAGATTGGACAAGCAATTGTTTCACGCATGCTATCGCCGCCACTTGATCGCGCGCACGTGCAGTCGTGGATCAACTTAGCAAAAAGACATCGGAGTTAATCAGTCGATCGATTTCGTCTTGACGGCGAGCCCGAACTGTTTCGATGTAAGCTCAATGGGATGGAATGCAGCATGTGTTTTGCTGCACGCTCGCGGGTATAAATCACTTCCTCGCACGTCAATAACAGCCCGGCGAGCTGCTTGAACGATTAGCATCGTGGTGGCTTTATCACTCCGCCACGATAACCGACACTGCACGCTAGATGCAGTCGTTGCTCTCTGCTCGTTTTACCTATTTACGCTGAGTTTTACCACTGAAGCCGTTTACGTGTAATCATCCGGCAAAAGATTGAGCGAATAGCGTCCCACAGTGAACAGCGTCACACGCATCGTGTCCGAAAATGGGACAAATCTTACTGACACGCCGGAGATCATCCATCAGATTCTTAGCGTCTTTTTTTTTGGTTTGTTTACAATGCTTTGTTAACTTGACTTTGACATCTGACGCAAAACGTATCGCAACGCACGGGATCTTCACCAATACCCGCCGACAGCGTTGGTAGCTGGTAGTGGTGCACTTGACAGTGATCCAACATGGTTTCGCTTTCGGTCGGGTTTTAAAAATACGGATCTTCTACCTATAAGCACAAATACGCCGATCATGCGATGAAGCGTTGCTTTGGCTCGTTAGGTGACCAGCTAGTTGATCGGTAACCATCGCGTGGGCAAGACGCGACTTTTGCCAGCACTATCGAAAGTTCTAGCATCCCCATTGCAATATGGCGAACAACGACTCGCCGGAGCCTGCTACGAGCAGCACGTTCAGCTTGACCATTCCCCGGATAGCGATTAGGTAAGCGGTTGGTGCCCGAAATCGCGTGACAACAACCCTATCGCACGAGACGCAATGCGAAGCCAAACAACCACACCGAACCACAGGCAATTACGTTCGTATGACTAACTGTGTGGTTTGCTTATGATGCGCAAATAGGCTTTCGCTGGTCGCGTCTCTTGAGCAAATGCCCGAAAAATGTGCGCCAGCAAACTAATTAGGCGAGATATAAGCGGTGATAAGGATCGTTTAGTGTCTCGCCCCGTGTGAATCGGCTGAGATTTGATCCGCTTATCTTTCGGCAGATGTTGCCAAATTGCTTTGTTTGTTTGTTTGTTTATGGCGTAGTGTTCGCGTATTTGTTGCTGTCCACGCGTGTGTCCGTGTGTGCCTGGTGTCATATTTCAGCTGATAACTTTAAACATTCTGCAAATTTGAACTGTAAAAACAATCTCCGAGTGGGTTCTGGAGGTAGGCCTGTTGTTATGTGTCAGCTGCCCTCCCTCCCTCTCCTCGTCCTCGCTCCTCGCTCCTCGCTCCTCCTTTCATACCTGGAGGCTCCTGCTGCAACCGCTATCGTAGTCTCGTGCAGTAATGTCTCGCTGACAACGGCGAGTCCCTTGTCAACATGACACGCTTGTCAGATTGAACTCCTGGCATCATCACATCATAAACGTTTCCCCAGGCCGGCGCGAACATAGGCGATGGTTAGTACGCCAAACTGCTCTTCGTTATTACGCTCATCAAACGGCCTTATCAAGGTAATTGACACCTTACCGATTGGCACTGCCATTGCCAGGGCTGCACTTGCAACTTGTCAATTACGTTGCCACGAGCGTGCAGGCAGTCGCCGACTTTTGGGAGCGCTCAGCGAGAACATCGTCACAGGCAGGCTCTTGTGTATGCGCAAAATTTGTCAGTTTCGAAATGCGAACTGTTATTGTTTTATTTTGCTCGCAATTTGCTCAAGAATCCGTCACTTTCGGCAGGTAAGGTTTTGAATGGACCGAACCACCCGTAACCAGCTGATTTTAATTGCTTCGTGCGGCAAAGGCGTACGGTCGCACCGTCGCACGGATGCCCGGCGAGCCGAGTTCCGAAAATAGACTTGCCCAAATTACGTTCTCGCGTTCATGAACTTCACGTACCGGGTACGGGTGGGACCGTTGACGCGGTAATCTCGAGAGCTTGAGCTACTTCTCAGGTATTTTTTGTTTGTCTTCTATGGCATTGGTCGCCCCGGTTAGTTTGAGAGCCGCTTTCGGTCTGAGAGAACTTCCGCGGCTATCGAGCAGGATATGGACCGTGTTCAATGCATCACGTGAAAAAAAATCCAATGGACTCGCACATGGCAAAGGGAAAAAACATATGGTAATTTTTTATTTCCCACACAAACAATCTCGAGCACAGTGTCAAACACGATTGGTTGCCAAATTTTCAACGGGCAAGGGGTAGAGACACCCCAAACAGAGCAGCTGCCCACCACTCAACTCAAGGGCCACGAACAATTTTTGGCGGTCAAAATCATGGCCGTTCATTGCACTGCACGTGTACAGGTGATTTGGCACTATAGCGCTTCCTTTTCCTAGCACAACCATCAATCATAAGGCAAAACATTGGACGAACCGTTCCAGCTCTGGGTGCAACACATCCGGTTGAAATATGCCGCATAGATGGAGACGCTTCGCCATTGTTTTGTTTAGACGAAGAATTATCAGGACCGGTGGTGGCCCGTACCAGTCGACACTCGCTGCAAGCAAGCGCACGAGCGGCTTCAAGTGGATTGAGTAGATTTACCACCTGGCGCATGTTGGACACGCTCCGTTTATCCTTCCCGAGGAAAACGCTCCCGTTGATTTATGGCTGATAGAGGTCGCCCAGCCTATGCGTCCGCATCAACATGCGAAATCTAATAGTTCTCGCCATCAAACGTGACCACGCTCTCGTGCTATCAGCGAAGGTGACGTTCAAATGTTTCAAACTTACCGAGACCTAGTTACCAGTTGCTGACGTCTAACGAGTAAGAGTAAGCTTACCATGTGCAAATTTCTAACATTGTAGACTTTTACTTTCGCCAGACAATAGATAATGATCCACTGTTTTCAATCTGGTTTTTGAACAAACCCAGCTTGCGTCAGATGTGTTCGGTGATTAGAACATCTCGCACACGTCTCGTGTGAATACTCAAGATGAGGGAAAGCGTTCACGGGTGTGTTAATTTTAGCAGCACCAACACAACCGGCAACCGACTGCGGTCACCAGACGCTCGAGTGATTGGATCTAGCGTCTTTTACGAGTAACCGGTTAGCAAAAACATTAAACTTTCATTATTTCCTTCCATGTGTTTTTGTTACTGCTCACCCTGCGGGCTGTAGAAAATTATGGGAGATATGTTTTGTTAGAAAAAATACCTTCTCCATTCTTGCAATATCCGGCCTGCGCCAGTGTAATGAACCGTCTCGTAAAACCCGTAAAAACATTACATACATATCCAATAAATTTCATTGTACTAACTGTCAATTCATAAGCGACATTCGTACGAAGAAAAAAACTGCGCAATTACCGCGTTAAGGGCAACCTTGAGGACACGCTCCCATGTGCTACACGCCGGTGACTCATCCGCTAATTCACACTTTTGCAATGCGTCCAGTGTGCGATTGTTAGCAAGAACATAGAAAACTTACATTTCACAACACTCCAAGCGCGGACGAGGTTTTATTTTCTGCTCCCTCACTCCCCCTCTCTCTCTCTCTCTCTCTCTCTCTGGTTCGATTTTGCCGCACAGACGAACTTCAAGTGATACCCAGCTGGATAAGGTCCAGATCAAATCGGCCTCGGTCTACAACATCCACGGTCTGAGCGGCTCCCAACACTCGCTCAGTGTACCACCGATCCATAAGGATGTGGTCGGTTATCGTGGCAGCAACGAGTTCATCCGTAAGTACCTACTTCACGGGGCGCGAGGTTTGTCGGAAGGCTTTCACGTTTTGTCCCCTTTCACGCACAGTAACGGACGATAAACAATCGACGATGGATCAGATTCGTTCGATTGGACCCTGGTTTCGGCGCAAGTGCAAGAACGTCTGTCGTCGCAAGATTCTCTACAAACGCGTGCCTGTGCTCAATTGGCTGCCAAAGTACAGTGCGGACGATGCGGTCGGAGATCTGGTGGCCGGTATCACCGTCGGGCTCACCGTTATCCCTCAGGCACTCGCGTACAGTAGCATCGCCGGACTGCCCGCGGCCGTAAGTAGCGCAGTTGGAGTTGGACACTTTGGAAAAGCATGTCAGCTAAAGTTGGTCTCCTTCCTTCCATCCGCCAGTACGGTCTGTATGGTTCGTTCGTTGGTTGCTTCGTGTACATTCTGCTCGGCTCCTGCAAGGACGTCCCGATGGGACCAACGGCAATCGCTTCGCTGCTCACCTTCCAGGCCTGCGACGGCGTATGGCAGAGGGCCGTTCTGTTGTGCTTCCTGAGCGGCATCATCGAGCTGCTGATGGGACTGTTCGGGTTGGGTTTCCTCATCGATTTTGTGTCCGGTCCCGTCAGCTCCGGCTTCACGTCCGCCGTGTCGCTCATCATTTTGAGCTCACAGGTGAAGGACCTGCTGGGTATCGCCGCCAAAGGGAACACCTTCATCGAGCAGTGGTCCTCGATTATAGACGACATCCACAACACCCAGCTGGGCGATGCGCTGATGGGCTTTATCTGCATCGTTGTGCTGCTGCTGATGCGACTGTTGCCCCGCATAAAGGTTGGACCGCCGGATGCGTGCGATCAGTCGACCATGCAGAAGATCATCAACAAATCGCTGTGGCTTATCGGAACGGCTCGCAATGCCATCATCGTGGTAGTTTGTGGAGCGATCGGTGCGGCGTTCTACGAGAACGGTAAGGAACCGTTCCGCATGATCGGAGACGTTCCCAGCGGTCTTCCGAGCGTGCAGGCTCCACCGTTCTCCGTGCCCGAGATAGTCGATGGTAATGGGACGGTCATACAAGAGTATGAAAGCTTCGGAGATATGCTGCAGGGATTGGGTTCGATGCTTATCGTCATCCCGCTGATTGCTTTGCTCGAGAACATTGCCATCTGCAAGGCTTTCGGTAAGTGCCCAACTTGCCCACTTGGCTGCCAAACTCGACTCGGCTCGCAGATTCGCTAACATCTTGCTTCCCTTCCTCCCAGCTGACGGAAAGCCCGTCGATGCAACTCAAGAGCTGATCGCGATCGGTGTGTCCAACATTGCCAACTCGTTCGTCCAGGGGTACCCCGGAACGGGTGCCCTTTCCCGTGGCGCTGTCAACAATGCCAGTGGCGTACGCACACCCTTCGGTGGTCTGTACACCGGTTTGCTAGTCATTCTGGCGCTGCTGTTCTTCACACCGTACTTCTTCTACATCCCGCGCGCTGCCTTGGCGGCAATCATTATCGCGGCCGTCATCTTCATGATAGAGGTACGCGTGGTGAAGCCGATGTGGCGCAGCAAGAAGACGGACCTGATCCCCGGCATCGCCACCTTCGTCGCGTGCCTTGCACTGCCGTTGGAGTATGGCATCCTCGTTGGTATTGGGTTGAACATACTGTTCATCCTGTACCACGCCGCACGGCCCAAAATCCACATGGACCAGGCGGTCACACCGTGTGGGGTGAAATATCTCATGCTAACACCCGATCGCTGCCTGATCTTCCCTTCGGTGGATTACGTGCGAAATCTGATCAACAAACACGGCCTCAAGAGCCAGATTCCGGTCGTGATCGACTGTACGCACATCTACGGTGCGGACTTTACCGCTGCCCAGGTCATCGATACGCTTATCAAAGACTTCAAGAGCCGCAATCAGCTACTGCTCTTCCTTAACCTGAAACCCTCCGTTGGCAACGTGTTCGAGGGTGCCGATCTCGAGTATCGTGTGTTCTATGACTTTGAGCAGCTGGATAAGGCCATCCGTGAGTGTCGCCGCAAGAGTATCCCCGCCTAAAGAGAACGACAAAAACAACAACAACAAAAAACCACGAACATCGCACAGTATGACGCAGTTCCTTAATCCCCATCTCCCCTCCTCCCCTTCTTTCTACGTAACGTTTAGAAGACATGAAAAGACACAAGTGATCTGTACATTTTAGCATTAAAGACAACCTTATTTAAAGGTGAGGCCACCTTAAAGCGCGCGCTTTCCCTCCTAGTACTACCCTGTAGGTAATATACGAGGTGCGAAACAGTTCCTATCGAACGGTGTTCCTACTGCATCTGATGCGACTGTGCAAGAAGCCGTAGTCACAAAAGTCATCAGGTTAGGTAGGCTATAAAGACAAACGCGTGTGATTTCATACGACGAACCGGTCAACGAGCGAGCGTTGTTTCGTTCGTCGTGGCCGCTTAGATTGTAAGTATTGCATAACCAAACCAGCAATCAATAAACTTTTTACGTTTACCTAAAGCAATTCCATTGTGATTCAAGCTTGTATTGACAGGCGTTTGATGTGCGATGAAGGAAAAAGATTAGAAATCGATAGTTCCGAGCCCGAATATCACGGCAAGGCTCTCCGCAAACGCTTCTCCGAGTTGCCTAATCCATCTTGTCAGTTCCTAAAATAGGCTTTGCTGTACTTACACTGCAAATTCATCGAAGTCTGGAACATCGAAGCCCGATGCACGTCCTGATGCGTTCGGCCACCCATCACCGAGCATTGCGAGCCCGGTCCGGCAGCGGCGGCCGCGTGATGCAGCGCACTCATCGTTACATTGCCCGGTCCAACGCCGGTGCCGACGGGATTATACGACCGGGCCATCGATGCCGCGGCTGCCGTATAGCGATAGGCGGCCTGCGACATCTGACTGCAGGACGTCAGATCGCCGTACGAGCAGGGCATATTGCCGAGCCCGGTCGGATCCATCCCACCCTGGAGGCAGCTAGAGTCGAAGCTAGCTGCCGCCTGGTTGAGGTACGAATAGTCCATATCGTGGGGATAAATTTTGACGACTTTTATGGAACCGGGTCACCACGAAGAAAAAAGAACAGCACACTCTTTTTCTATTCAGTCTAGCGCCGCGAGGGAGGTTGAGCTCTTCAGTGCGGGATTCTCCTGTTGACTTTTGATGATTTAGTTATTCAAAACACACGCCTATTGTCAATGCGCCGCCAACACTTTTCCACGAACGCAGCCGGTGCCGGTGCTCCGTGTGCTGCCTACCTTCCAGGCGCACTCAATTTATCGCTCGATTTCACGATGCGCAATGCCTACGCGGATGATGATAATGCTGATTGCAATAATACTTTCACTGATCGGTTGCTCCCAGCAGGCCTTGTGCAAGCTTCAATTTCACCGCGAAAACACACACTTCGATTCGTACCGAAACCGACACCCGAATTCGGGCTTCTTTCCACACTTCCGCCCGCAGGTTGGCGAAAACAAAACAAAAAATCGCGCACGGATCGTTTTGGTTGAATTGAAATTAAATATTAATTTCCCGCTCCGCTGGGTTTGGCGAGTACCATGCTTTTTCGGTGCTTCGGTTGCCCAGTATTTTACACTCGATTTTTGTTTGATTTTTTTCTATTTTTTCCTCTCGCACTCGCACCACCGTTTTCGCAGATTCCGTTCGCCCTGGCTGTACACGGTACACGCGCCGAAATGTCTGTCAGTTTTGCCGCTTCCGGTATTTTCCGTCCCCAATACCCGGCGGTGCGGTAGAATTGTTGATGTGCAATTTTGTTTTCGACGCTTTTTGGGGCGTTATTTATTTTTATTATCCATGAATTTTTCGCACTCAACACCGGAGAATGGACCGATTTTCACGTCGTCACTACGCAATGTTTTTCCGCACCTGCCGATGGGTTATTGCCCATTCGCGTAAATTCATTCGCGGCGCGATGCGATAAAGGAGGGAAGCGAGGAAAACTTTATCTTTATTTTGATGATCAGTAATGAGGCGATGAATTCGGAAACAATTTAACGCGCTTCGAATCGCAATCGAAACAATTTTCGAGGAAGACAACACCAGTTGCACTAGTATTAGTTAGTTGTTTTCGCTACACCATTTACGAGCAAATCACTCTATAAAAACACCCCAAAGTATGCTTCAAATTCTGTTTTATGTTTCGACAACCCACAGACTCAGCGTATCACTTGACACCGAACACGAACGCCTATCGACCACACCGAACTCTCGATTCAAACTTCGCTGTGAAACTTCCGGACGATGCAAGAACCTGCTGCTGCTGCTGCTACTGCTGCTCAGTTGCGACCGGTTGCTTGCATTTGCCGAAATCAAATGATAAGCTTAATTCAATAAATGTGAACTCAAAGCCTGTCCTGTGTCCCGATAGCCCATCTGATGCTGCACTGGCTGAGGGCTGCTGGTGGTAACGTCTATTGTTCCCCCGCAATTTCCCTACAACAGCAGGCGAGGAACACATGTCGCACGCAGTACGTACGCAACCACAGCACCGGGGCAGCAAGCGGCCATCTCGCTGTCCTTTTCCATTCTTGCAGTCCTTATAGCAGCCGGATGCTGGAAACATGACATGATCCTTCTCTTTCCCCGTCATAGCGTCCGTACGTAGCTGACACGTGCTCGTAAGCACCCTCGAGAGTGAACGAAAACAGAGTAGGCCGCTTGTTCAATGCGCAAGGACGAGCTCACCCTAACCTCAAATAAAAAATACAATCAACTAACACCTCGTGTAGGGGAAAATCCTCGCTTGTATTGCAAATGGGCGTGGCTATGCGCTCCAACAACCTAGCAGCCAATGATGGCTCACTGGGAGCATTTTCCGCCGATTGTCAGGATATCGGAGAGACCGGTCGTGACGTCACGGATATGGTTTTTTTTTCTACACCCTTTTCGAGTTTTTCCCCAATAAATTCTCTTTTGCTCGTGTAGACATGCTTGCTAAATGCTTTTCTTACCCTTCGATGCAATATTTCCACGGATTTCTTCGTGAACGTCGCACTGGTTCTATTCGTTCGTATTGGTTTCGGTGTGCACGAAAGCGGTTGTGTAGGTGTCCGCCTGCGAAAATCCCCCTTGCTGGGACATGCTAAGCACAAATGGGATGATACAACAACAACTACAAAAAAAATCGCAAACAAACCCAGAAGGAAAACAACCGGGCCAACAATTTGGGACGAATCCCTGTGGTACGGACGACCACGACGACGCTTTACTCAGACATTCTTGCAATGGCATCTCCACCGCTCCTCCGAAGACCGAATCCCAAACGGCTGGTGGTGCGTTCAGGCGGAAACGAACCGGAGTGCAACATTTTATTTGCAGTTTTTATTTTTCAACACATTCAACACAGATTTCGGTGTTGTTTTTTCCCAGGGTATTTAGTTTGTACTTGTACAGCCAAGAACTTTTGAGTCGGCGATGCATTTGGGTTACTACGGAACCGAGGCAGAGTGCATGGTTTACGCTTACCCCAGCGACATGGCGCGTGTTTCCTTCCACGTTACAAAAACAAGCGCCGAAGGTGACCGTTTTTATTGGATTACGATTGATGATTTCTTATCCGGGCGGCGTGAGGGTGGCCCAGTCGGGTTGGTTTAACTTCTTAAAGCCGTTTATTTTGGGTCACAACATGCTGTAATAAATGCCGGATAATCACCTTCCACGAAAGCAATCTTAATGGCGAGCAATCTTGAAGTGTAGTAAATTGTTGCTTAAATCTATTTATCTTCTGAAGGGTGATTTTAAGGGTTCGTTTGACATTTCACAGTTTTTACTTGCACCTCTCCGTTCGCCTCTGCTGCATCGGCCACGGAGTACGGAAACTGCTCCATACCGTGACAGGCTGCCCCATATCTACCGTCCTTCGCTACAACCACAATCCCTCCGACGAAGGAATGATAATACTTGGCGATTCTTGCCATTGCCCGCTGACCAGCCTCCACCGGGTCCAGTCCGCTGCGCAAACTTTCGACGGCTAGCAAAGACGGTAGGAAGCGCATCATGACGTCACCGTCACCGGTGGCCACTGCCGCCCCTACCTCCGAGTCAGCGTAAGCACCCGCGCCGGGAATGGGAGAGTCCCCCACTCGGCCGGGAATCTTATGACGCGCTCCATTAGTGGACGTTCCCGCCACTACGTGTCCGTCACCGCTGATCACGATCATGCTGATAGTGTCGTGATTGTATCGACCGAACGAAAGCTCTGATCGTCTCGAGGTGCTCTCTGGGACGGTATGCTGGGTGTGGTGAACGGTGTTGGCAGAAACTGGCTCATAAGGACCGCAAGACATCGACGGTGAAGGAATGACGTTCTGTAAAAGACGAAAAAGCGCATCAAAATGTACCCAACTCAAATCGCCCCTCTTATCTCTATCCCCCACGAAGACAATGGCGTAATCGTTTTCTTCTTCAGATGACATTTGAAAGCTTTATCTCCCAAGTCTTTCCCCATCCGACACAGGAGATATCAGCACGCGCGACCCACCTTCCAAAAGTTGGGCTGACAGTGATTGTTCTTCCACTGGCTCCACATGCTCTTCGAGGCGTCCGTTTGCAGTGATTCCTTTCTGAAGCCCATCATAAGTGCGAAATCCGTTGCCTGACTTCCTACCAGCAGCGTGTGCTTGGTGTTTCGCAGCACGTGCTTCGCCACCTCGGCCGCATGCTTAACGTCCCGCAACGCCGCCACCGCCCCGATGTCCATCGTAGTGCCATCCATCAGCAACGCATCGAGCGTCGTCTCTCCGTTCTCATCCGGACTGCCACCGTACCCGACCGTTCCATCGCACTGCTCCCGTTCGCAAACGCTGCAACCTTCCACCAACGCCTCAATCGGATCAAACTCTCCCACCGTCAGCGACTGATAGGCTGTGGAGAATTGTGTACAGAATTAGCACAGCACACGAAACAATATTTTCAACACATTACCTCTCAGTGTTGCGTTCGTAAAGTTCCACGTAGTCGCTACCAGCGGTAATCCTCCGCGAGCGATCGGAATTATCGCGAGAGCTGCCACTAAACTAGCAGAAAAGATCTCCAATCGCAGCATCATACACTTAAGTTTACAAAAAAAAAAAAAAACAACGAAAACAAAGCGACAAACTACTGCCTCAAACGTCAACCAGCTGAACCGCTCAACCACTACTGCAAGCGCCAATTGACCGCGACAGTGTAGCGACGACGTCTTACCATTATCGATCATTTGAATGTGCGTGTATGCTTGCAGCCGACAGATCAGCTGGTTTGCTTGTTTGTGTATTGTATGGCTTTAAGTGCGTTGATAAGAACCCATCGGCACAGGGTTGTTCTGAAGTGTTTCAAGCCTGCCTGCTGGATGCTGTCAGTCGGCTTGGTTTAATTTTTGTTTTTCATTTGATGTTTGTGTGTTTGTTTTTTTTTTATGATTACACAAACGATGGCGTGCAAAGTGTGAAATTCACCTTATGTAAATAAGTACGAGCTATTTTTCTCCTCCATTAATCACTGTCCCCAAGACGGCTCGTTTACAATAACAAGTCGTAAAAGTTGGTTTTCAAATGGACCTAAAGCCTGCGGACCCAGCCTGCTCGAATGAAAGTCCATTTGTCACCACAGCAAGCGCCAAAGGCTAACGGCCATAAAAACGGTCTCGCTGTCAATATTTCACTTCAAACAGAGCCGAAATAAAATTTGAGCTATGGCCACAAAGTGTCTCTTTCAGCTTCAGTCGTGCCATCAGAGCCGGCCTTTTCCAGCGCGTCCGACCAGACGACCAACGCGACCCGAACCGTGGCCGGGTGCAAAACAAATAAATTCATTTAATTTCGTTAATTATTTTCCAACACACCGTACGACGCCAATCAGCGATGCGTGCGTGTGTCTAGTCCCTAGTCTTCCGAGAGCCTTGTTTTTTGCATCGTTTTTCCGCTCGCCCGACGGGGCATCGTATCCCCTCGTATGGGCTTTTGATTTCTGGTTCAATTTATACAAAGTCAAACTCAATCACGCACCACACACGCGAACCTCACGCTTCCGGTTTGAAGGATCCTGCGCTTCTCAGCTTTTTTTTCCTGCCGGTAAAGCTGGACAAAATTTATGTCCACCATTCAAAGTCCAGCGTCCGGCGGTCGGCCGCGTCGCAAGTGGCGCGTTGCATTTCGTCGTTCATAAATCTATCCGCTGCACACATACAAAAGCACACACCCTGACTGCATCGGTGCATTCGGTGCGAATGCACATTGCAAATATCCATTGCATCAGAAACCGGTAAGACCACAATGCGCCGTCGTGTTGCATCGCAAGCGCAAAAAGCGATATTGCGGGACATCATAAATTATCCGCAGGACGCATCCGAAAACGCATCCTCGGCGTTGCTGGGAGTGTGCATCGCATCGCATCCCACTCCGCCGACTCCGCCAACTCCGCCAACCACCATAAATTGTGCACCGACTGCACGGCTGCATCCGTGCGTGGCAAATATTATGTAAATTGTAATTGACATTAATCGAATTTTTTCCATTCTCATGAGCACACGCTGGCTGCCTTGGGTGGCGTGAGTCGAAATGTTTGCGCACAACCTCCCAGGCGCACAGGTTCGTGATAGTTTTCATTGTTGGAATTTTCGAGAGGTGGCGAGCCGTATGGGTATGCAAACATGGAAGCGACCGGCACACACACACACACACATGGGTTTATTTGTATGTCCGCCGACTGTCGGCTAATTACTTTAGCAGCGTTAACCCGGCCAGTTGAGTACTTAACTAATTTAGCCATTTTCTGCAACGCAACGTATCCTTGCTGGTCAGCCCCGGCCTCTGCCGGAGAGGCTGATTACAGCAGTTGTACCGAGCGGTGAGAGTGGAATGGGAAAGCTGTGCTGTAATGGAGTGAAGGATAGGATTATTTGCAATAGGACGAACTGCAACTTCCCACCCTGGCAGCGAAGCCTGTGTAAGGGCGGACTATGGGACTGACGATGCTGCTGTGCAAACATGGGCCAATACTAAATTAACGTTTTTATTAATCAATGCTAGAGGTATTTTTTCATATTTTGCGTACATTTAAAGGGTAGCAAAGTTGTTATCTTATTTAATAGAGCTTTAAGCCTTCTTTTACTTTGTTTACTGAAACATGCTTAACATTAACGATATTATCCATTGATTAAACGCGCCACGAAGCGCCATCTCATGACAAGTGTCAAAGCTGCCTAGTATTTAAGTTTTACATGAGTCACATTTTATTAGCGCACATTTTGATAAAATTGATAAAATTGAAATAAGTAACAAGGAAACTGTTGGTTACATTTAGGGCCATGTTGTGTCATGCATGGGTATGAAAATACTAGTTTTTTATTGTGTTACTTCAAATATTGGACGTACTTTTTAAATACATAATAATCTCCGTAGTTTTTAAATAAATAATAATAGTTCAACTTTAATTTATGCAAAACATTTATTTTATTTTGAGCATCAAATTTGACAAACGTTATAACCATAACCTTGATAGTCTTGAAACTTTGTGAATCATTATGAAATATTTCGTAATGTTCATTTATCTGGATGAAATACTTGACAATGCTTATTTAACGTTCCGCTTATTCATTACAAATTAACATTCCAATCATTTTTTTTTCATACTTCCCGTTTATTTAGATGCAAATTTACTCACGCACTAATTACGGGCAATCATTTAGTAAAGTAACTACTTCCAGCACCATCGTTTCTAGCGGTATTGTGCAGCAGCTTTTACATCCACACGGGCAACACGGGTGCTCCCGATTACTTGCCATTTCGCTGTAATTATCGTACGATTGTGCACCTAAGCATCTAATCAAAGAAAAAGCTGCCCCTCCCCCTGTCGCTCTTCCCGACCCGCTCCGCAACCCCCTTCTGGTCTGGTCTGGCGGGTTGCCTTTTTCATAAACTTCAAGCATAATTGAAACCGTTACTGATAAATAAGCACAATCTAATAACATTAGGGAAAATGGAAAATCTTCCCCCTCTCCGAGCCACTCGCGCTCGACGCTCATCTCGCCGACACGCGCGAAACCATACGCGTTGCAGCAAAAAGGATGTCACCAGCATCAGGCTCCCGATGGCCAGCGGGCTGTTGCTGTTGTTTTTAAATCCAGCGTTCGCAGCAGCACAAACTCGGCTCATAATTACCGGGCAAAAGTGGCCACTTAACTACCACGGTGCGGCGAAAAGCAGGAAGCGAAATCCTGCCGCGGAAACGGGGAAAAAGGCGAACACGCCGTACACCGTATTTAATGGTCCATTTGCCCGTTTGCCTGCGCGGGCGTTGTGGTGCGAAATCTTGGGGAAAAACCAGCGCCCGTACGCAAAAGAAAATGGCTCACGAGACATTCAATTTGCGTAATTAGATAACGGGTGCCATTATTAAATGAGCCTCACCGAAAAACCAAAGCGACGCGCAGACCCGGGGGTTTCCAGGGGAGCCCAAGTTTTGCAAAGAACAATTGAAAGGAAATTTCGTAAATTAAACCGTAAATTACAGGCGCGGCTCGGTAAGAAGGTGCGTTTTTCCTTGCGGTGCGAAACCTGTCGTGAGAACCAGCGCGTGACTCTCACGACCCGATTCCCCGACTCCTTTGGGAGTAACCTTAGTGTTTTTTTTTATAAGCAACAAACAACAAGTGTATCCGCGCGTTTTTGCTCGCTGTGAAAGGATACCGTGCAGGTTCCTTTATCCACTTGCTAGCGGGACTGTGGGAACGAAACTAGGCAGCGGAAGTTAAACTATTATTTATCGTTCGATCGTAACCAACGCGTCGAGAGGGTCCGGCCCTGATGGCAATCGGATTCCCCGGTACAGCATTAGCGCATTATATTTCCGCATCGCGTATCGTTCGCACTTGCTCTGCTTTGGCACAAACGGCCGGCAGTCACCGATCCCGTGCCGATGGTAACGAGGGTAACGCGAGGGAATCGGCAGGGAAAAATAAACCGAAGGGGAACAACCCATCACTCGCCAAGGGTTGCCGTGTGATGCCGCGCGAATATTGTTGATGCATTCGTGGAAGCGAACTCCTTTCCGAGCCACTTCCCGGCGTGGTGTCATAAATATGTTTTATATTCATGTGCCTTTTCGCTGCCACTTGCGTCCTCGCGGCCGGTACACTTGTCACGGGAAGCGAAAACAGATCGTGTGCGTGTCCTCGAAGTCGTCGCACACTTTGCGCCCGAAACCAATATTTTTCCACCGTTTGTGTAGGCAAGTAGAGTTCGCGATGGATTGCAGAGATGGATAAGTTATTTGAATTCATGTGTAAGAATTTGTATTATTTCATTTTACTAACCAACATTGTGCCCTTGTCGCTTATTCTTCTTTATTCAATTTCAAATAAAGTTTACTCCTCCAAACATCGTAAGTAACGAGCCTCTTCGAATCACTTATCAACTTTTGAAATAAAGTATCGCCAATACCAACGGTATCGCAGAAAAAGAAACGCCAGAAAACCGAGGGGAAGGTAATGTCTGCAACATTAACCGTGCAATGTAGGATGAATTTTGATGATACCCAAAAACACACACACACACGCGCGAACACATACCCGCCACGCATCCCTCGCAGATGGGATAATGTTTTATGTCCGCCGATCGAGTCCGCCACACGGCCGCGCGGCACACTTCGTACGGTACGCGCACCGTGCGCACGTGGTCCTGCGCCCCGTGAGGTGGTGAGTTTTGTTGGTCCATCGGGAATTGAGATAAAATTCATTTTCACTTGATTCATGAAATCACTTTTTTTCGCTCTCTTTCTCTCTCTCTCTCTCTCGCGTTCCCTCGTCCCGCCCAGCGGGATAGCGCGGAAGGGACCGTTCTCACGCTGAGCGATCCGACACGGCCACCACCGACCCCGTTGCCTATAGGGCCGCATTGTCATCGATGAATTTTGACTCTTACTCAAACCCTCCAGGATGTGTTTAGCATCGTTGTTAGCTATTGTTAGCTTTATGTAGTGGAAAACTAGTTTATCATTTCATTCTTGTCTACCAGCAGCACACCACAGGGGGAGCTCGGTGTTATCAGGAAGATCGGTGTAATCGAATCGCTATTAGTAGATGTTTATCTGGATTATGCTAAAATTTTTCTCATGGAAATTTGTTGCACATTTACATTTGTTGGGAAATCTTCACTTTAGAAGCGGTTAAAAAAGAAGCTTTCTTCAAAATTAACCAAACACATCGGTTCTAATCTTTCGGAATATAATATTCAGACCAAAATTCACTTTTTTTTGTAAATCACATCTCGCATTTAAGTTCCTCGATTTGAACGCACCCAATTTAGCATTCATAAAAACGGCAGCAAATCCCTGCACCTTGTCACGCGGTGGTAATTATATGCAAATAATGAGCTCGGTTAATTTTATGAGCCAACTCGCAAGAAGAACCACCTCAGCGAACGCTTGCATCCTTACCCGGTTGACTCCTCAATGACACTGCCACCTCCAGAAACCACCGCCTGACGCCAGCTTGGTGCATGCGGGCATGTGGTTAGCATCTTACAACTTACGACCACAACAATGCAACAACACCGTGCCGGATAGGAAGCATTCTGCAAACAAATTAAGATTTATCGAGCTAATTTAAGAAACGTGATTTTTCCCCCGGCAACCTTCGTGCCGTGGAGTCGCGAGTACATCGCGCACAGATAAAAAAAAAAACAAGCAATGAAAATAAATAAACATCCATCACGACCATGCCCGAACAGGAGCACGTTGTTTGGGAAGATTTAAACCAGCCCAAGCCAAACAAATTCGATTAACGGCTCGGCAACTGCACCGGGATTAGAACGGGCCCCCTTCTCGGGCCCATATGCGGCCACGTGCACCACCACGACACTGCCGAACGCCGGTCGCAGGACAAAATCATTTCGATAATTGAATAACACACACACACA
>JXXA01004228.1:0-14503 GCA_000956255.1 Anopheles punctulatus | reverse complement strand
AAAAAAAACTACAAATTTAAATTGTACAAAGCAATCCAACAATTAGTTCAGCTCAATTCATTCAAAATTATCTCAATAAGTAGCAATCACCTAAGCGGTAGCGGTCAATTTGTTTTATGTAGCAGCCAATTAGTTTTATTTTATTTATATTTTTTTCGTTAACCTATTAAATTTCCTTGAATATAAATAGCTTATATGATATTTTTTAAAATCTGCATTCATATCAATTAAAAAGGGGGTAGTGGGTGCGTTGATTAAATTAACATTTGTTCGTAAAATAAAACTCTTTCTCGCTGTAATTTTAAATATATGATGCAAATGCCTGGAAAACGTAGTCATCTATCAGTGACTGCATTTAAACAATGATAATGAATTAAGCCATATGGCGGAAAATGATGCTTTAACCACGGATGAACGATAGCGATCAAAATGCTCTCAACTTCGGCGTCCTGTAATTTGATATTGTGCTGTTTCATGCAGCAAAACAAAAAAAAAACAGAACGAAATAAAACGAAGCAGCAACTGCGCCGTACAAAGTGTGATCGAGGGTCATTCGTACTACGAGTGGTAGAGAGAGCTACAACATCTGCGATCGTTTGAGATCGGCCGCTAGCACCTCTGGATGCGCTGTTTTGCATGTGAGAATCATGTTTCACGCAGACAAATGTAAAAGATGTTCAACCACGAGCACGTCCCCTCAGGAGGAAATTTAAACTATCCAAGAGCTTTCCAGCTGTGACCGTCACCCCGTTGAGAACCACCCGCAGATAAGTTGACTTCGGTAGGGCTTTCATGATGGCTTTGCGATACTCCCTTTTTTTCGTTCCCCCTTCACCCCAGCCAATGCGCTTTCCCGTGATGAGCTCATTTTTCGCACGCGGAACAGTGGACCCAGATCGGAATGAACTTGAAATCAGTTCTCGCCAATCCACATTCCACCGGATGACGTTAGAGGGCGTTTCTTCTAGGCTTTGTCTGCATGTTTCCACTAGCCGGAATTGTCGTATCCGATTCCGTGTAAGGAAGATTTCGACCACCTTTGGAGCACGCTGCCGGCGGACTCAAGCGAGATCTCTCGTTATAATTTAGATACAAATCTCGGTATCATGCAAAGTACAAAGCAAACCTGGTAGGTTAGCACGAAATGGGCATCTATAGCAAAACTAGCGGCATGTTGTGGCAACACTACACCGTCAACGAATTGTACACAATTTTTACCATATTTTAATTCCTTATTCCGTCTTTCACGTGCGAAGGAACTCCACGAGCCAAACCGTTCTATGGCACTATTATATTTTCCACCGTGCACCTCTTTACTCTTCGGGGCATTGAAATGTCAGCTGGACCTGTCCATGGTCTACTTTATCTGCATCCATCGTGATGGTCCAGCAACGGGTAGCGCACCGTAGCAACAACCTCCATGACAGTGGCGGTGGGCAGAGCTGTTGTGCTGTCCCGTGGAAAATGCAAGCAGCTGTTGCAGCCATGCCAGATTATATGTGAAGGTACATGGGTGCTTTCTTTATTTTCCCGATTTAAATTTGACTCACAGTGACTTCGGCATACCCACTCGAACGTAATGATATTGTTTTATGTAAAGTACGTCACCAATGGTTGCTATCTTCAATGGTGGAATGTAGTTCTGGGTGCGCATGTATAAATGAATAACCAACGGGCATGCTAACGGACAAGCTATCCTAGATTCCAGATCGTTGTCGGGAATGGTAGGTATCATATATTTTAATCTGGAAATCTTTAGAGAAATGTATTTAAATTTATAGTAACCGTCCCTTTCGGAGGTTGAAACAATACCTCACCTCGAAATGCATACAGTTGGTGACGAAATTCGGTTACATTGATACACTTATAATTATAATAAAAAATTATTGCGTTTTGCTTAGATAAACTGTAAACAAGTCAACATCTATGTGCCGTTTTCTGAATATGCTATTTGGCGTACAAGAATGATTTAATTACAACACGGTTGAACGTAAGAAAACTTGTCCATGTATTACACAAAACAACATACGTACACATACTGACAGAACTCTTACTGCTAATCGTTTCGTACGTTTTGCTTTAAATTTCGCGGTGCTTCGGCAAACTGACTTCGAATAAGCTGCTGGAAATGCATATTGTTTCAATAAATCAGCATCATCGCTGGCAGTGCGGTTCCCTCTAGAAAAAAAAACAACACGTTCCACACCGAAGTGGGTCCACAGTTCGCCGCAATTGTTTGGCACGTTTCTTACAGTTGTCTTACGCTCAGTAGCTACAAACACAACCCACATGGTCTCCAATGTGCAAACCATGCCTCAACATGTCGGCACGTTCAACTGATAATTGTAGGGACACTTAAATCGCGCACTGCTCGCCGTGGTCTGAGAAGCGTTAGTGCGAATACGTCTTATTGGCTTCCATGGCAGAAGAACAAGAAAAACATCATTATTAATTCACAAAAATTCCGTGTGCTTAATCCACATATGTAGGTCTTTCTTAGGGTCCTATTAAACATTTTTTCATACCCTAAGGATTAATTACATTTCTGCGTCAAACATAATGTTCGCATTATGTCCAAGCTTATGCGCTAAGCATGCTGCAGTAGTCAACGCTCCGTAATCATTCTCAACGAGTCTCTTTGTGTATCCCCATAGGTTTCAACAAATAGTCATGATAAATTTTAACGATGTTCAATCTGTGGTGGGTTAAATTTTATTGCCTGTAAAAATGTCAGTATGTGCACTCGGTGAGAAAGCTTTAGAAACCAGGAAGCATCTCGTGAAATGTTCAAAGATTGCGTTGCTTGATACGCTTAATGTTATTGTCGTTATTCGTAACAATGCGGATTTTCTTGGTGAATCACGCTTCAATCTCCGATGCGTTGTACTCCTAATAAACGATTGAGCATGTTATGCTCCATAAAACTATCGCATACTCCTTCTTGAAGTGTGTACATTTTACCAGCAAAACTATTAGCTCATCTCGTTTGACAAGTGATTAGAAGTCGTTTAGCCATTTGCTGAATGATTGCAGTGATTGGTGGTACGGCTACAATGGAATGCTACGAACGGTTTTCTCGAAGTCGTTAAAGAGTTCTTACAAGAAAAGTGTCAATTAAAATTCTCCTTCCGCATTACAAGCAGCGTAACTAAAGACGGCGATAACACAATTATTTAGAGAACATTTACGTGTTTCAGTATAGTTAATCCTATCAATGTGACTGTAGCAGCTACACGGCAATACGTTAAACATGATTAAACATTATTTTGAATCTTTTAAATTATTATTTCATTATAATTTATTATATAACTCCTAATTAGAACATGTAATAATATATTAGAATGAAAAAGTTAACAACCCACAGTCTACGGTTTTATTACCCGTGCTCCATTAAAAATACGACACGTTCAGGAAACTTGTTTATCTAGATATCACCGACGAACCGACACACCGACGGGGATGCAAGATATGCTGGATGTTGAAACTTGAATAATCAATTTTATTTACTTTTTACATGGCTTCACGTTCACGTCCCAGTCGACGTGTCGGTTTGTGCTATGATTTACGGTGTCTCACTAATCGCTGATCACCAGCGGTAATTAAATAGAGCTAAGTCTTCGTCTTTATCATTTGTTTCCTGTTGAGAATACACAAAATATCGGATAGTGGACACAATGGCTTATCGTCCAATTAAAATAGAGCATAAAATACATCAACAGCCAAGTTTGGCCGTAACACCGGCATTCTGCAGGTGTCTTTCCGCCAGCTAGGCTAAATTTGAAAGACACCAGCGACAAGTCGTCATCGATGATTGCTGCGTCGTCGCTCATTCTAATCGTTTTGGAAGTAACCTATTATGCTGCACTATGTGGCTCGGATGATGTATTAATCACTGGTATCGAATGGTAAAATAATCAAAAGAAAGCGAGTCTAAAGTAAAACAATGCGTTAATAATGTTCTTTTAATTTTAATGTTTCTCAATTGTTGTTATTTAAATTAGTTTGTTTTTTTATGCATCTTCGTTCAAAACATCATTATTTTTATTAAATAAGTTACTTATATAGACGGTACATATCTGTTCCGTTTTAAATTCAAAATTTTTTTACTGAGATTTACATGGATTTCCAAACAATTTCATAAAAATACACAGAATTTGTCAACCACATTAGCCGTTTGTAATCTGTGTGTCTAATGACAGTCAAAAATCGTTTTAAATCATTGGCTTGGTACATTTGTAGACAAGCAAATTGGTTAATTTGGGTGCTAATTTGTTAATTTACAACTTTAAGTCTCTATTGCTAGACAAACTGCACTATCAACGGTTATGATTTTGTCTAAATATGTTAATTTCTCTTGGATTTACAAATGATGTTAGTGCCTGGCCTTAGGTTAGTTTGTTTTAGCTATTTATTGCGTAGAGCTTTACATTTATGTGCAATTAAGTTTAAGTACAATTAAACTCATTCAATTTAGAAACGATTATAAATAAATATATATACTTTCGATTCAACATCACATTATGTAATCACGAGTAAAGATTATATGTATTTGGACTGACTTCAACAATAACATGAATGATTTTAAGCGTCAAAAATAGAAACATTTAGTCATGAAGTAACAACAAATCATAGTTTTTCTTTCAAGAGATTTGTTTTTAGTACGTTCCCTAATGATTTGGAGCAACTCGCGTATTGTGCATAGTGATGCATTATCTCAAGAAATATATATTTTTACTGCTATCTATTAAACCTGATTTTAATACTATTGGTACACAATTATGTTTCTAAATTATGTTCACTTTAAATATCACTTATAAAATTACGCTTAAATCGAGTACTAGCATGAGTTCTGCCGCACTGATTTTCCAGTTTGGTTTTAGCTTGGATTTATTATCATACATAGGATTTTTTTTTCACTTTAAATAATTTTAATATTTTCATGTTTATGTGTGAAAGCGCAGGAAAATAAAATCAATTAATAATATAATACGACTTTTAAGTGAACTGAGAAAACTGCACCAGTCGTATATAGCAAAAAAATAAGAATCATTTTTTTCAGATTTGGTCATAGTAGATTCATGAAACCATCGCTTACAGCGGAAACACACATACAGTACAATTTTTAAGCCATGTTTTGAAGAAGTATAAAAGGACGTCGTTATGTCGATGTCGATCATTGTTGCTACCTACAGAATAGTTTAAACATATTTGCAGTATCAAACTAAACCAGCTCGCATCAAACCTTGTGATTGCTGGACGATACATGAGTCATTACTATTTTCACGAAATATGTTAAACATAATTGAAAAATTAAATATATTTCGGTAAACTTTTTTAATGGGATGCTGCTAAGAAATATAATAAAATTTATACATCAAACGAATTAGACATACACACACTGGGTCGATGAGAGGAATCGCAAACGTTTGCAAATAAATTCTACTAATAACTATTTTAACATATGAATAGGATTAGTTCAGATAAGCATCAGCACGCTGATGGAATTTTAGAAGCTATCAGCACATCTGATAAGCATGAATATGAGTGGCATATTGTGTAAAAAGTCAAGCGCACTACGGTCGATGGAAAATGAGCTAACTCACGGTAATATCGATTGCAATTGGTACGAAAAATTCCTTAGCCTCTAATAATGTGGAGGATAATTAAATTTCATGCTGGATCTGCAACAGGTGCACGAGTAAGATGTATCTCGGTGACTAGTATTCTACGCAGATTCTATTCACTGCATCCAACCACACCACCCTCAGGGTAACCTGCAGGAAATGAGCGTGTGTAAGTAATTTTCTCTTCAATCCTGCAAACGGTGCATCCGAGGCTGGTTGTAACATAATGCTGGTTGCCAAAACCGCGGTGAAATTGACGCCGTTGTTACTCGGAACGGAGGAGCGCGTCCGCATCCTGCTGCATTAAGCTGGTTCCAGCCGGCGTCTAATTTAAAGTGCAATAAAGTGCTGCGTAAACACCCTGCCTGCCAAATCGTACACGAGCGATTTTGCACAGTTGTATTTTAATTAAAAATCGAAACAAAACGAGCCGAAAGGGCCCGCGGGCTATGGTTTAATTATGATCGGCTGCAGCCAGTCGTTACGACCACAGTACCCTGCAACACATCCGCATGTGCATGCCCTTTTGCATGCTGGTGGATCGTTTGCAGAGGAGAGAGATGGGCAAACGGGCGCAAATTTGTTGTCTCGGGAGGACCTAGAACAGTAAACACATCGACATGAGCCTCGGCATGGCGAACGGTTTCGAAACACGGAAACGGTAACCTGGAGCACCGAACGCGCTTTCGCTGTAGGGGAAAAGTACTGCATTGATGCAATCCGTGGATACAATTACAATATGCCTCCAGGTAATGATCATTAAAATCGAAATAGAATGCAATTAAATACACCGTGCACATGATAATAGCACATTTACACACGGGCGTGCAGAAATGTTTCAAAATGGCGAAAAAGGAGCGAGATGCGAGAAAGCGAATTAAATTATGTTTCTGTGTATTTCTGGCACATGGAAACCTGTTTAGATATCATGAATATTGAAAATAGTCTATAGTCTAGTGTAGGATTCACAGATGTTAACCGTTTTTCCACAAACAAACTTTTGTTTCTTTTGAAAGCAGATTTACTCAGACAAATTGAAGTACGTTTCATTTGTACTTATTTTTGCTTAACTGTTTCATATGCCTGCTTGTGAAAAGTTTAAACAGAAAGCTGCCCTATATGCCAATCGATTGGTTGTGTCTCATTTTTAGTATTCTTCGAAGCATTTTGAATCCGAATGTGTGATTATTGCTTCGTTTACAACCATTTTACAGATTTTATGGTTGTGTTCCATATCATTTGGAATATGTTTTTGATATTTTAAACTGCTTTTGGAGTTTACATCATATTGACTTATACTGACTTATATTGACACTGTTATACAGACTTTTGTTAATACACCATTGAGCAATGAAAATTTGAACATAAAATTTACTGCTTCCAAACGCCTTAATGCTGTTTTTCAATTATGCTTTTGTGCAAATGAAAGATTTTCTTTATTTATTATTTGCTTTATTTTGTTGGTTTCGTGTCAAAAATATGTTTTGTTATTGAACTCAAAGCATGATGATATGGTTTGAAGTTATCAGGCCTACCAGACACACATGACATTAAGCCAATGAGAAAATGATGACGGGTCAGCTTTCAACATTAAATCTCAGTTCACACAAAGCTGTCCAGCGAAAAGCTATCACGCATAATGTACCCACCCTCTCTATTTCTCTCCCTCACTCCCTCTCTCTCTCTCTCCCTCTATCCCGACCCTTACCTCCCCCAGCTTGGTCTGCTAGAGAAAATCAGTTTCATTCGTGCCGTGTTGTTCACCAATTCCACCGTTCCTCCTCATACATCTTCCATGACATGTCTGACACCTCCGGGAATCAGGGGGCACAACAGCGTCGAAGTAATTGCCGCCGAGAATTTCTCGCCATCATCGTCGGAAATTGGATGCAAACGTGGTTCGAATAAGCAATGCCATCTCGGCCGTCCTGCGTCGGGAGCACTAATTGAAGAAGATGATTGCTCCCGAACTAGTCGACTGTTTAGACACTCTGACACATCTGCACAGACGATAGGGCGAAAAGCATTCGGCTATTGGCTTCGCATGGTTTTAGCCGAGTTGGGTGGTGCTATATGCAAATACTAAATGCATAAAGCTTGTTTCACATCTCACTTTCGCCGGCAATCATACGAGGTAAGATTTTGTGTGACGGGCGAAAACATGGTTCGCTATCGCCATAGAAACATTTTTAAACTAGTAGACAAGAAAATGGCACCTAAATGCACTTTTGAAATCTACGTTAAATTAAACACACGCTGTTCGGTAGAGTTAAGCTCACACTGTCTGAGTTGGTAAAGTACATTTTGGAAAGCCTTCAAACTTAACACATTGAACATCATTGTAAAAGAAGGTCAAAGAAAATGAGGTATAAAAATATCCGTGAGTTTAATTTCTAATAAAGACTTGAACATATTTTCAGTTAACATTTGTGCTGAGAGGTTAATACAGTTCTTAATTTCTTTTTGCATAAATAAGCCTTTTTAATCAACTAAGACAGGGTTTGCTATTGATTTGCTGGGCTGGCCGAGAGAAATACTGATACATTAGTATGAAATGCTAGTCAGTTTACAGTATACGTTTTGCAAGAATATTGATGAATTCTACATAAGTATAATGTGTTCTAAAATTTTCATCAGTTTGTTACGAATTTAACAGTATTTCTTGTTTAGTAATTTAATACATTTTCCAATATGATGTAAGCAGGTGATTCGGCAGGTTTCAAGAAATAAAGAATTGAAAATTGCGATAAATTAAATAAAATTAAAATTTTTATCTTTCACGTGACAGTTGAAATGAAAGATAAAAATATTTCTTTATTTTACAGTTGTTTTATATTTTTGCTCTTTTATTCTTTTTGAGTGTGCCGAAAATTGACACAACTTTTCATTGAATTGGTATTTTACGCGACAAGAATTACCCACCCGATTTCCAGAAAAGCAACATTATATCATAATTTGCTGTTTTCACAATCATTTAAAAAATACTACTTGATTGTTGCTTCAAAATTGATGAGGTAGATTTTCAAACATTTGCGCAGTTTAAGAAATATTTTTACATCCATGCAAATTTTCAAAAAATTATCCCATGCTGCTTAACATTCTTTTAATGAGCATTTTATGAGATAGGTAACATTGAATAAAATGTTACCATTCTGTTACCAGCCATTCTAGCATAAATATATAAATATTAGGTTAATTATGGTTTTGTTAATGGCGATGTTACAACAAAAACTCTCAAAATCCATTGTTTTCGGAAACATTGAGTAGCTATGTTCGGAAACATAAGAAGATTTATGTAATAAAATAAACTTTGTTTGCCTTATTAAAAAAATATTATCAGCCAGTAGTAACACGTATCATGTCAGTAACCAGAAATACGCCGAATTTTAATACATTTTACACTTTGTGAAACTCATTATTCATGCGAGAGATTTGCTCACAAAATTCAGTCTTGTTTGTACGCGGTTTAGCACCATGAAATGAATATTCGCCCGTGAATGTTGCGTACGAAGCTCGTTTCCTAGACATTTAATTATATTTCGCTCTGTTTACAGTAATCACCATTTAAAGCACCATTAAGGGTGTAAATGAAAAGCGCTTATGCTGCTGTGACGTCTCCAATTTCCGTCGACACTTTCGACAAAAAGCTGGTTTCGGCATGATGCGAGTGTACCGGGCAGGAAATTTATTACACCACCCAGCAGCACAGCAACGCTTCCTCGCACAATCGCCAAAGCCGGCAGAAGTGACGGGAAGCGTACTTGTAGGCTGATCAAATACCGGGTACAAATAAAACCATACTTTCGCTTCGAGCAACCGAAGAGAGAGGGATTCGGTAACAGTGGGCAATTATGTGTTTTTTTTGCGGATAAAAATCTGCGGCTGTGGGAAGTAAAGTGTTATATTTTTCTCAGCTAATTAGCGGATTAAAGGTCTCGTTCCAAACGTCAAATTCTTTTGGGTCTGTGCTTTCGTTGGAACGTGCCAAACTATGATGGTACACGACTCTTACCGCTAACTGTGCTACTTTTGCCAGCGTGTTTGTGGTGGGCAAAAGAGAATTTAAACTCGCCCCAACTATGCTGTAACTATGCGGGTTAGAGAATTTTTATCCAATAGTTGCATAAAAAGAACATTATTCGGAGTCGGGAAAGAAGTATAGGCGTGCCCAGTACAAAGAGCAAAACTCAATTTAGCAACGTTAGTTATGACGCTGTGGATTTAATTTTAAGTCACAATCCATTTGTCATAACGAAGCGAACATAATATAGTCATGGAAACGTTCCCTCAACACGTTGTTTTTTCTCCCAGTCTTCCACATCGCCTGGTCATACATATTGTATGAATAAAAGTATAAAAAAGCAAGCAAACAAACAAACGAGTGAAATTCTGATCTACCTCCGCCGACGATCGAACGATTCTTTGATGTGAATGTTTGCACACGTTTGAGCTCTCCATTTTTCGCACAGCATGGATGTCTTTCGGGAGAGGGTTTCTGTTCTTTCTCACCATCACTTCGGAAGTTGTGATGATGTTTACTTGAAGGTGTCATGAAATCTAAATGTTTAGTCTCATAATTTTCAAGCCAGGAACTTTGTCAGCTCACGTTGTTTTCCGTCAATCAACGGAAGGAACGTATCGAATGGCAAAAAACATAAGGAAAATGTTTTATGAAACATGATAAGAAACATGATGCGCTTGAAGAAAGTCATAAAAGTATCTAGCTGCTAAATAAATTATCTGCTGCATCAATAACTTTACTGCCAACATATAGTTCAATATCTGTTTATGTTGGTGAACGAAATCCAAAACTTCCATTTCCAACTATTTCTGTTTATCTTCTGTTCGAAAAATTCGATTCACATTCAAACACATGTGTTATCTTACAAATATAGCAAATCGCATAGCCATGGGTGGTTACTTTCCTTGCTACAATATACTACAGGAAGCTATAGCAGAATACACCATTTCCAATACACACCGGTAATTTTTGCAAATGACTTTTTTCATTCCGAAACAATTCCAAAACTATATGCAAACACACTCGGGTTAGCAATTGCTATCAACTCTCTTATTTCAGTACTTCTGTACTGGTGTTTGGTATCACATATATATGTATATATATATAAAGCACGTGATGGAAGATTCCTTAAGTATTCACGGATTTACTAAGGTTTAAATACGCAATTTAGCGATTCTACACGATTGATTATGTTTATATATTTTTTATCTAAAGTTGTTTCCACAATCTATACCACTATACCGCTAATAAAGTGTTTGCAAAATAGAAACCAGTAACAAAAAGTTTGTTACATTTTACTGCTATCATGTTGCGTGCGTTCTAGCAAGGATAGCAAACAGTGAATGTTTATCACACAAAATCTTGATAAAGCGCCCTGACAGACAAATAAAGCAGATGACATAGTTGGCCATGATATAAAATCTAAAGCTGCATTTGTTTTCCCTGCACTACGACATACTGGTCGGACGTGTATCTTACCCAACCTAATGGATGGATACATTGGGAGCGGAAACATCATCAACTAACTCGACTGGTACGCTCTTTTTGGATGGTTTTATGCAATCATGACCCTCCCAAGCATGTATTGTGTAGGCTTAGCTAAATAAATTAAGCAGAATTTCGTGTGGTACGAGCCAAATCTTATTCGGGATCGACTGTTTGCTAAACTTGGACGCAAGACACTCTTGTAAAAGCCAATGTTCCACATGTATACAAAGTAATTTTGATGTTTCCCTTTACCCTTTTCCATAGTTTTCGTTTGTCAAATATAAAAATAAAAATGCACCAAAGCGAGAACATGAATCTACGGACATTTGGTTTGATTTTTTTTCTTTATAAAATGAAAATTATTGTTAGTTGATTTTATGGAAGCTTAGAATAGTGTTATCAACATAAATAAGATTAGCGTACATCTTGTGTTTTGAATTCGATTTTAGCCAAGAAAAAAAGAAACAGATAAAAACAACCCTGAGAGATAAAATTGTAAAAACACTGAACAATAAATCTTGACAAAACGACATCTAAGAAGTTAGAATGGACTCCATAACAATAACGAATAAGCAAACATAATGTTAACGAGCAATACACGACGAAACAATGGGTTTGGATTTCAACGTATTAGTTTGTTAGGCACATGAACCAGATCATTTGTTTTTTTGACATAAACATAAGATTAGAACAATGGGTCATTCATAGCTCTTCGTTATTTTCCTAGTATTCACTGCAGTATTTCGTACGTATTAAGCAGCAAAAATGATGCTCTGCCAATTCGTTTACCACCACGAAAGAAGAGCGTCCAATAATGGTTTTGCGAATTCCGATACAAGCGTTTAGAGAGAATATATGAGCAGAATTGCCGTTGCGAACCTATCCTCTCACTTTCCAACGGAGCACATTTTATGTCTCTAATGTATAAATCAGTTTATAACACTATTAAAACAGTAAAAACAACAGATGTACTAACTAACCTGCCAAATACAGATTGTTATGTAGATAGAATGCGAAAGTATTTTGTTAAAAATGGTGATAGAATCTTAATCTCACTACAAATATTATTACAAGAATTAGGTGACAGAGTGTTGTTCCCATTACTTTATATAAATTGTGTTTGCTTTAATTTATTAGTTATTGTTCAATGTGTAATAAAAAAAATCATGTTTATAGTGAACATAAACCGCTAAAAGACAACAACCAGAATTAACATACCATATAAGGTAAATTAAATAAAATTTAAGCTATTTCACGGCAGAGAATACTTATGTATTGGTATCGGTATATCACTTCAGAGACAAATCAGCTGAAACGAAAACTCTAACTTTTGGTACAAAATGTTTGTAACTAGGCAATGGCCCAAATAAAAACCCTGGCCATATTTATAACATATTAAACTTTTAGTCCACAATATTAGGCTCATGAAAACAATAACTGAAAATGTACAGAATAGCTTTAAAGAACCTGTAAAAAAATAACTGTTTTTAACTGATTGTACAAATGCGTTAAACTAAGGGTGTAGCAAACGGGTATTTAAATAAATTTAAAGTAATGTAAAATATACAGTAGATAACCACAACCTGAAGCATATAACTAAGGCTAAATTTAGAAATGTACTGAACTGAACTGTATTTTCGAAGTAGGTGGAAAAATAGAGAAGGTATTGAAAATACGAAAAACATCCATCAACGAGAAATGAGGAAGCCCATAAAAGGATAAAGGTGTTTGTGTTTTTCGGTTTCAATCTCTTCATTTGATTCCCTGTGAAAAGTCTTAGATTTTTCGCCTTTATTCGATCAAAACCAATCTAAGCAAATGATAGTTGCATCAGCTCAAAATATGTGAAATGTTTTTATCGTCTTTCGAGCCACATTTGCGGTAGTCGAAAGTTGCTGTCAGTGGAAAACAGACTCGTTTGAATCATGCTCAAATTGAAAAAGTTTTCCTATCACTCCAGGGTCCTATCGATATATCTAAACACAGTTGCCAATTTAAAATCAAATGCATCCCAACAGAGATTGCTCATGTATTGCAATCAAGTTTGAGATAAGATTCAGAAGAAAGCTTCTTAAAAAATAAGTGTTTTCTATCATACAACCATACGAAATAAATCATCTAACAAATTTCAACTAATATTTGGCAAACAAAAATTACATCAACAGTTCCTTTTAGTACACGAAATCGCTTTTGATTCGTTAAATGAATGGCTATGCAATGGTAATACATGCTAAATTTATAGAAATTCACCTAATAAATAAGATGTTGAACTTTGAACTTTGATAAGAACTTTGATAATAAAATGTTTTATCGAAGAATTATTGCCTACATTGAAATCCTATCCTATATCTAAATAATGTTTTATTCAAATATATGAATTTGTGTTAAGGGTTTTCATTGTTGAGTGGTGTTATTCGGCGGTTTTGTTTTTGGAATAAATCAAATTAAGTTATTCGTTCCGTACACAAAGTCATTTGCTAGTCATAGAGGTTAGAGCATAGAAAGAACTATGCTCAAAATATCTGACAATTCACAATGGTCTTGACGTTCTTTGTTAGCTGAACAGGGGTTCGACCAATAAAATTGTAAATTGAGGTTTTGGAAACAATCGAAATTAGAAAAAATCATACACAGTTAGAGAACGAACGGTTACGTATTGCACCCAAATGGTTGTTCCATTGAAAAGTTCATTCAAAATCTTATATAAGATGAGTAACTATGAAAATCTTCTTTTTCCGATGATGATTTTTAATATTCTTCTTTTTATTTTAGTTAAAAATGTGCAGTTTTTGTCTGAGAAAAGTACGGTTATAAGAATTTTGGTAAATTTACTAAATCTGGCGAATCACATTACATGTCAACGACTTACCGTGAGTTAACTTTATTGTGTGGCAAAGGCTATCAATATTTATATGTGGCCATATTCCAACACTGCACGAAACTACTATATTCAATTAGATGCCAGTGCAGAAATCTGCCTCCACATGCCATTAATTGTTGTGTTTTGTACATACATTCACACCAGAAGGCGATTAATAGCCGACACAAAGCATAATGAAATTACTCCCTAAGCGCAAGAACAAACACATGCCAGGACAGAACACACGAACCCTATCCATGCTCATCTCTTCCATATTCATGAAATCTTGAGCGGATCACGTTCCTAGCGCCTTCCTGCTGCAGCTTCCACAAAATTAAAGAAAAACAACCGCCGCAGGACCGGAAGAATTGATTTATATCGAGAACTGTCGCCAACCGGACTGCGGTAAACGATTTCGACCGGGCACATTTATTTGTTTTTGGAATTATCTCTTATTTGTTCTCGTACTCTCAAGAGTTGAGGAGTGAGCACGAATTGTTATTGAAAAAA